>QLSS01000131.1:99639-115848 GCA_024372645.1 Trichomalopsis sarcophagae
TCTCTCTCTCTCTCTCTCTCTCTCTCTCTCTCTCTCTCTCTCTCTCTAGCTGCAACTGACAACAGTATTTCATGCAGGTTGCGCTCAAGGCCGCGATGGTGTTTACGAGTTTATATCCGGCGCGCGAGAGAGTTTTACACGCGCCTCTCGCGTTCTCCTTCTTTTTCGAGAGCCTCTTCCTGCGTCGTTTACGTTCTTACTGTAGCAGCAACAGCTTTGCTTGCTTTTACGCGACAAGTGCACGGCAAGTTTTAAGGTTGACGAGAGAGAGAGAGCGCGCGCGCATGTATTCAAATGTGCGTAACTGAAAACCGTTGACTCTCGGAGATTATAAATCGGAATCGGAGTCCATCTCTCTCTCGCTCTCTCTCCCTTCGTTCCGAACGATAAATCCTCTCTCGAGCGCATGTTTAACTCTTTTTTTCTCTTTTGTTTCAGTGCAAAGCAAAGTGCGATGCTCCGAGCAGACGATGGAGGTTGACATCGTCAGGACCACACCGCAGGCTCTGATCTACCTTCAGCAGCTGAAGAATTATCCAGGTAATGTATTTTCGAACACGAGAGAGAGAGAGAGCTATACGGTTAGATCCAATCTGTTCATTTTTCACGAACGGATGTTTGCATAATGTAACTTGAGAAACAAAGCCGTCGTGGCGTGTACCAGTCGCGGTAATATAGCTTGGCTCATTTTGTACGCTTTTAATGGTGAATAACTTTTTTCTGCGAGAAAGATACGTCTCACGAAGACAGGCTTCAATAAATTTCGTGTACTTAAAAACTCGTTTACGCGGATACGTTTATACGTTTATACGCTGGAATAATTGAAGTAATTGATTCGAGTTTTGTATAATGGCGGATCGGAGCAAGAACGGGTGGACTATGCTTTTTATTACACCTGCGCGCACAAAAACGGGAAGCATTTAGATACGCGCATGCGTGCAGAGGTAATTTAAAAGTGAATTCCAGGCAAAGAGCCAAAAATAAAAGCCACATCAGGTATCGCCGCGAATTCTTTAATCATGCTCATACGAGCATTTAAGTGGTTAGTCTGGACAATATAAAATATCACTGTACTCTCGTTACACTTATAGGTGTTGATTTTTTCAGTGCTCACGTTATATTTGGCACCAATTAAACAAAATTGCAACGAATCGAGCTAAAAAAACAATAAATCTGACACTCATACAAAAGTACACACACTCTCGTGACTCACTTACGCAGTTGGTCTAATGAGCATATACTTAACAAAGACATAATGCGGCTCTCCCGCGTTTCGCTTTCACGGCCGGTATCTCTCCCGGCGTTTCTTTTTACAGCGCCGGCTTGCGTTTTCGAGACACCGACGCGTCCTGCTATTAATTGCTTTAGGGCCGCTCATTGAATCCGATAATTGCAGTGCTAGAGGCAGCCGTATAATCGGCCGAAGCCTCGCAGTGCCTCATCTAAAGTCGGAGAAGCTTGAGCTACTTGCGCGTGCGAGAACTGCCGCGAAGGAGAAGCTTGTCTTTTGTGTGTTATGTAGTGGGAAAAAATCGGTGAAGAGGTCGTGGATACGAGATAAGTATCGCGCGATGTGACATTTTCTTGTGGTCAAGGGTCTGCGAGAGTTTCGTGGTCGTTCGACTCCGGGAAGTGGTGTTTCTCAATATACTTGGTTCCGTGCATGTTAAGTTGAGGTAGTTTATTTTCATAAGTTACAATACATGTCAAATTAAAAATTTTGATTATTCTATCTCTCGGAGTAAACAAGGATGGATGAAGTTTATTTGTCCTCTAAAGCACGTGAAAAGAAAAATGAAACATTGATTTTTCCCTCTTATGAAAAGTGATACATCTATGATATAATGTACTACTAAAACCTGTTATTTTATATGATTAAGAGTGATTACAAATTTATAATCAATTTGTAGGACTATTATGTTCAACACTTGATAAAGTTATCGTCTTTGATTAATGAATTTAATAGAATGAAATTAATAGCTCGCAAAAATTCTTGATGGCTATACTTGTAACGCTGCGATCAACGGATTAAAATTATCATCAAAGCTCGGAAGACTCATCCCGCCAGAAGCAATAACGAAGCTCCCTATTATGCTGCGTGTTGATTAAAAACCTTTTTTTAATCGATCCAAAAAACCTTTTATCAAAATAATAAATTGCTGCTCAGCGCCTCGAGACCGCGCAGCTACGCGAACATTGTCCTCGTCTCATCAATCTTGAGCGTCATGCTTCTCTTCGTCCGGCGCACACGAAGTGTATTTCAATAGCCATGGGCTATACGCGTATACGTGCACGAAACTACTGTTAAGCGTGAATCATCGGCAGGTCTCCTTCCACAAAATATTAATCGCTCGCATTAGTTTTCATTCTTGCCTCCAGAGCATCGGCGCAATTAACGTAACGGCACACTCTGCTTCGCGATAATCTTTACCTAGACAAAAGCGCGGGAAAAATTCGAAAAGTGGGTTCGGGTCACTCTACGCCACGCCATACCGTAAAGCGCAGTGTTTTACGCTCGGTAGTAATTCTTATTAGACAAATTTTATGGCATCGTGACGCCGCGACCAAGGAAAAAGCCAAAGCCATTCCCATGGTGCTCGCGAGCGAGAAGGAAAAATTCGCGCATGAAGCCCCTGGGCTTTTTACGCCAAGCAGCGCGAATTACGAGCGTTCGGGTCCGCTGGCATTGGAAAAAGGGGTTGACAGAGAAAAATCTGGGTTGCGGGGCTCGTTTGCGAGAGAACGAGGGAACGAGGTCTTTGGTGATGAGCGATGCATTAAATATTGACGCCGTGTTATGGGAGTTTGAAAACTTTTATGTGCTTTTTCAATATCCATAATAACGGCTACATTTCTGTGCACGCCAGTGGATTTTTTTAACGATGCGAAAATATACAAAACTTATAATTATACCACACAAATTCGCATGCTTTAAGACTTATTCACGAATCAATTACTTCACTAGGTCAACCGTAAATAGAAGGATAAAATTAAATAACTCAAGATAAATTAAGTAAGCATCTCCGAGGCTAATAAATATTTATCAATTAAACGCGACTTGCGCTTCAGTCTACTCATCTCGCAGTCGAAAGCTCTGACCAAGATGATCTCCCGCCTGTGTGAAATGGCTCGCGGTGCCGTACGGCTGGGTCCGAAAAAATGGTCAATCGAAATAATTAAATGCTCGATCTTTGAGTAATGAAACATCAAGCCGCGTGACGCGTAACGGTTCGGGCTTTCAATTAAAAGCCCCCCTTCCTCTCGAAAAGATCCTTAACACAGGCAGCGAGCGAGAGGGAGGGGGGGGGGGGTATAGGCATACACAGAGAGCCCCGTGAGCCGATTCCTCATTAGAGGGCCCATAGATACGAGGCGGCGGCAGACACATCATAAATATAAATGCACCGCATGACTTTTCCATTTGCAGACGAGGCGTGCAAGCCGAAACTCGGCAACGGTATAGCCACATTCAGATTGTCGCTGCTGGAGAAGGACATGTCTCGCTGCGGGGTCATGAGAATCACCAATAAGCTCACGGTAAGTCCACACTAGTATAGCGAGCGTGGGAGCTTACACGTTTCCTTCATAACCCCCAATAAAAACGCATACCTCGCATACGCTTCAACCTCGTTCTGTTCTGTATACAGGGTCAGAAGATGTACTATCACCGGATAATAGTCGAAGAGCCGTCGGATAACAGCAAGCATACGTTCACGGTCAAGTGCAGCATCACCGAGGTGATCGTCCACGAGCCGAAACTCGCGAACAACAACAAGCACACGGTGGTGCGGAGGAGCGTCTTACCGGAAGACTTCGAAGCCGACGCGTGAGTCACCGCACATCCTTTTTGTCTCTCCTCTTTCCTGTCTTTTCATACGCTCGCGCGTCTGGCTTATATCGATACTTGCGCAGCTACATTAGCATACGGCGGCGTATATCGAAGGGAAATTTTACTGGGCCGTAGACAGTGTGTATAACGCGATGAATAATTATGCATCGAGCCGTACTGAAAATGCTAAAAGGAGGAAAATCTTGCAGAGGCGTTACACGCGTCGAGACTTGAGGTGCGGAATGTCGGGGATGAGTGACGAAAAATACCTTTAATGTGGCTTGCATAAATTTTGCCCTGTGGTCGTAAATCACGCATTTGCCTGGAGCCTTACAGCGAAAGGAGGATTATCTGGTGTTTAATTGGTTATTTGAAATACAGTAGGTCATTTAGGCGATAAAAACGGGGAAAAAGGCTGGAGATAGAAATCTTTAGATAGCGTACGTTTAAATACTGCTGATTTTTCGTGAAAATGAGTAAGCTTGATGATGATTTCGTGATTTATTGATATTATGAGAAATATCCGTTCGGTGTATACACTTGTATTTGTGACTGTAATTACCAGGCACCTTAAGTGATGGTGTATAGCTTTAGTGATTTAGTGCAATGAAATGATGGATTCGATAGGGTATAGCAGCAGTAGTGGTTTGATGTAACAGAAGAATTCGTTTGACGATTGTATTCCCATGAGGCTAATTGTCTTGAGCCTTGCTCTTGTTACGATGACTATCTCTTCAACTTCTAATATTTAGCTGAATAATGCATCATCTTGTGTAGATCGTAGGTTCAGATCCCCTGGCTCGAAAGAACTAATCGCAACTGCAACATTGCAATGTAATATTCTCTCGGCTAGAAAATACACCTTGTGTGTTAATTACGATTCATAATTTGCCGTGACAGCAGATGAATAAAGTTGAAATATAGTTCTTCAGCGACCCGCCAATTTATACCTGATTATAACGATATAATGGCGGGTCATTGCATTATAAAACATTATAAAACAGAAGTAATGACTTACAATAATCTGCACCATATATATTTTATCTGTGAGATAGTTGTGTGAATTCATGTACTCATAATTATCGCTCTATCATTGTTATGCTCATTTTTTTTATACATCTGATACAAAAACTTAAGAAATATAATGTAAGTGATTATTTCACTACAAAGAAATCAAATTTGTTCGATCAACTTTTATTTGTTAAAATAATTATTATAAAACTATCATCAGAGGTATGATGCTCGATACATTTTAGCCAGATTTGTTACCTTTATCAAGACGTTTATTTTTATTCGAAAGCATTTTATCATAATTCTGCAGAAATCTATCCAGTGTATTACGGTCCCCTGCATTTTGGAGGTGTTCTGCGTAGTTGAACATCTGATCTTTAGCGTGATAAAGTCTGACGAGTAGTTTGCACCCTTGTAGACAAGACCTGTACTCAAGAGTAAGACAGCAGGTGTCCAAGTAATCTCCTGGCTGTCGATGAATGCTGCCGAAGTCCGATTCAAGTGAGCTTGCAGTAAAGTAGATCCAGGTTTTTTGCTCGTTGACCATTGGTACGTTTATTCGATAAAGAGGCGGATCATTTCTGAACTTTATTGGGCGTCTACTGTAATTTCGGAAATTTGTTTAGTATTACTGCTCGAAATTTCACATTTGTTCAAAAAACTGTATAACTTTCTTTGTAGCCGCTTGGAATCCGAATCGTATGCCATTTTACTTGTTCTTTGGCTAATTTGCCGGACCTAAAGTCGGTCGGTGTGTACTGAATCGCAAGTTTCATGGCGCTCTCTTCAAACATAAATTTTAAGCTCGTGAGCGCACAGTTTGTAGGGGCTTACAGACTGTCTATATTGACTCTTCAAGCGTCGGTAGTTATCTTGTGGTAGCCCTTACCATCGACTGATGTTTTTTCAAAAGGATTGACTGACTCGAGTGGCTTTCAATCGACACTTTCTTGGTCAATGTTACTATATTCATAAAGGCAACCTTGCTGAATTTGTAACTGGATGAGCATGTTTTTTCCACAAATTACACCCCAATTATTACTCTTAGTTTGATTAAATTCAAATAAAATAAATCAGAACTAAAAAATGTAATCAACCACAAATATCATAGTGCAACTTACTTATTTTCATAAATATTTGAAGTAAGGGTCTCAAACTAAAATAACGTGTAGAATCTATTTTGTCTTCCTCGCAGGAACATCAGCAAACATCGAATTCCTTCCACTCAGATCCTGATTTCGTTCCTTTTAAGAGCAGAAAATTTTTGTACCATATAATTTTGTAGTGTCCTTTAATTCTAAATACTTGTATCTACGATTACTACCGGATTCCTAAAATGAAAAAAATTATTATTTACTTTTTCGACAAGTAAGGTTTTTGCAGTATTACGTACCGACATACAAACCACCAGCAATCTCGAACAATACCATAGCGCGCTGATTACTCATAGCCTTTTGTGCGATCCTAGCAAGTACCTTTGCCCATTGATGGCCGAATTCAACCATCACTATTCTTTACATATCCAAACTTTGCTTCTTTTCTAGCTACTTTATTAAAGATTGTAGATAGCTCGATATGGGTTGAACCTAAATTACCGACTTTGTTAACTCATTGATAACTAAAGTTACTCATGATTATGATAAAACTATTCCGTATCACCTTTTATGTGCTGATGAGAGTCACATCTCCATATGCCATGGTCGGCCACATCCATGTAACCCTTAAACTTTGGTATTCGCAAAGTTATTCTTTCCCAAGAGTCGACAATGTACTCTTTAATTTAATTCCGTTCTGAATGAAATCGTGTCTGTAGGCAGAGAAAAGTTTCTAGTATCAAATTCCAAGTACGAATAAAAAACACGAGTTCCATGTAGTGTTAAACGTACCATTAGGCAGTCTGTATAAATTGTATGCATAATGGCTTATGATCACTGCCTTCACTTCGGGAAGGATTGTAGAGATTGTTGATCAATTGCAATGAAGATTGCTCCCTTTTATATTACCCGGGAATAACCAGCATAACTAGACCATCGACTACTATAATATAAATAAGGGCTCTTGCATAGACAATTTCTTTATTAAGCTAAGCAAGATAAAATACAAAACTTTCATACTCAGTGTCCCTTTCAATGATCATTACCCAATAATGATATCGCTAAAGGGCATTAAAAACCATTTATAGCACGCTAACCTCAAAATGCCAACTTTATTGTCGATTTTGAGGTTAGCGTGCTATAAAATATCGTATGAGACTGTTGTGGGAGGTGTTTTTCTACCTTGCTCGATTTTCGAACTCGCTTCGCTCGTGCGAAAAACCTCGAGCAAGGTAGAAAACCATCTCCCACAACAGTGTCATAATATACTATCTAGCCACGAAGAACATAAAAAGATAAATTACAACAAGCTAAGGGAAGCTGCAGAAAGGGCAAATTGGTCAGACATATTATTAATGTCAGATCCAACTCTGGCATTAAATGACCTAATTCTAAAAATCGAAATGTGCACAAAAAAGGCTGAATATAAATCACAATAAAATGAAACCAAGAAAAGACTGGATAACGAAAGCAATAACGATATCGTGCAATAAAAAAAGAGGAACTGTAAAAAAATATGGAAAAGTGATCCTAGTAATCTAACAAAAAAAGAAGCATATAATAATTATCTCAAAATACTTAATGGAATTATATACAAAGCAAAAGGAGAATTTGATAAAAAACAGATAGAAATAAATATGTGCAATCAAAGGAAGTTGTGGAAAATTATTAATAATAAAATGGGTAAGAATCTTCAAAAGTGCAATAACATTAATTATATTATAAATAACAACAAAAAAATCACTGATGCAAATGAGATGGCCGAACATATGAACAACTTCTTTTGCGACATAGGTAAGCAGTTACAAGGCAAAATAAATATGCCAAACAATAAGAAAATAAAGATGCCAAGCATGAATAACAAAAGTATTTTTATACATCCAACAAACTATAAAGAAATACATGAAATAATTAATAATATGAGAAATAAAAATGGTGGAATTTATGGCATCAATACTCTGACTTTAAAAACAATACACGAGTATATTTGTGATCCTCTGGTTCACATAATAAATCTGAGTTGGGGAAAGGCAATATGTCCAGAAGCTCTAAAAATTGCAGAAATTATTCCTTTACACAATGCTAAAGAAAAATATCTACTAAACAATTACAGACCAATTTCGATAATTTTTAATATTGCAAAAATTTTCGAAAAATTGTTGCATAAACGTATACTAAATTTTTTTGATAAATGTAGCTTGTTCTCAGATAAGCAATTTGGTTTTAGGAAAAACAGAAGTACTAAAGATGCCCTCAACCAAATAACAAATCAGATTTATAATAAACTTGACAAAAGCTTTCCTTGATCTTGCCAAGGCGTTTGATACGGTGGACCATCAAATTCTCCTTGACAAGCTATATAACTATGGAATTAGAGGAATCAGTCATGAACTTATAAAAAATTACCTAAGCAACAGAAAACAAAGGGTAAAAGTAAATAACAAAGTAAGCCATTTCAATACTACACTTCAAGCATGGGTGTACCTCAAGGTACTAGTCTAAGGCCATTACTCTTTATCATCTATATCAATGATTTACTAGTTACAATGCCAAACAACACAATTTTATCTTTTGCTAATGACACCGCAGTTATAACTGCAGGTAATGATTGGCAAGAGGTTGAAGCAAAAATGAATAACCGCCTTGACAATATAGCCACCTGGTGGGCATTAAATGAATTGTCACTTAATACAGAAAAAACTGTATACGTAGAATTTGGTAATACCGCTACTAGTATCCCAAAAAATCTAAACATAAATATTCATGGTAAACAAGTAAAACAAGTTGATGACGTTAAATATCTCGGCGTTATTTTCGACAGCAACATGAAATGGTATATTCATATTAACTACATATATAACAAAACTAAATATTTAACTTTTTTGTTTTACAAGCTTTCAAGAATTATTTCTACCGTGAATTTGAAAATGCTATATTATGCATTGTTTCATAGTATCACCTCTTATGGCATCATAGCCTGGGATGGTGCATATACAAGCACAATTGGATGTCTTCAAAGTCTACAGAACAAACTACTCAAAATAGTAAACAATAATAAATTTTTAGTTAAGAATCAACCACTTAATTGGGAACAAATTTTCACATATGAATCACTGATGTACCATTATATAGAACTACAGGATAACTATTTAAATTCAGATAAAACCACTAGGCACAAAAGTATACAAATTCCCAAACGTCGCAGAAAGATAAGCATAAAAAATAGCTATATAAGAGCTTTAACAACCTTCAACAAATTACCAAAAAAACTTAAGGATTTAACAAACAACAACATCAGGAAGGTTAAAATTAAAAAGTGGATCAAAGAAAACAACCTATAATACAAAATAAAACTAATTCGTCCATAACAACAAAAATTGTTTGTCGAAGAATAAATTACTTTTTTAACTCAAAGTGTTGTCTAGAACAACATATACAACCTAACTACAAAAATATACAAAATAAGGAATTTTCACTACCTCTAACAAAGAAAATTATTGAATATGCATATCCTACATTGGAAGTCCATGAGGATGTCAATGCATTATTTGATAAATTGAAGCTTAACATACGAACATACATATGCGCAAATAGCATATGTATACTGCACCATAATCGCCCTCATCGTCGAATATTTAACTACAATTGGAAGAAAATGAATAACCTAACTTCAGAAAATAAAAGAGCTATCGAGCAGATAGCAAATAAGACTATAAACACGTGGAAACTCAAAACAGAATCGAAACAGATTATTAACACTACAACAACGGAAGATAAGGTTTTCAAGTCTACTCTAGGAAATGCAGAGAAACAAAATAAACAACTTATGCTGGCAGAAAACTGTGAAAATTGTGACTTACCCAAACCCTCTATTACAAAACACATACGTTTTGATAAACAGGAGCAAAAGGTAGAAGATGATAGTATAAAACATATTAAGGAGATAAAATAACCAATCGAATCAGTATTCACTGAGATTGATAAAATGGTTGAGAACAATAATACGAAAGCTTTACTATCAGAGCTGGCGACAGCACCTGGACAGCCTATATTGCAGTCAAACAATATTCGCATGTCATATGGTGCTCTTCTTAACTACCTAGGATCAAATAAAGCAATATTTTATCTCGACAGAGGAATGAGGGGAAAGCAAATATTCACAAACTCGATGGATAAGCTAGAAAGACAACCACCACATAAAGACATCGTAATTATAGACGAGATAGTTTACACAGCGCCGTGCAAATGTGACTCTGCAAATCAACATAAAGAAATATTCTCACATTTATAGAGTAACTTGCGATGTTGGTCTTACATGTCCTGCAAGGCTTAATAGCATAGAGAGGGTCATTTTTGCAAGGAGCAGAAATGCGTCAACTCAGAGTTTCACGACAGCAAGATCTATGCTAGTGAGATATTGGTGAATGAGAGAAGATTTGAAAGAAGACTTGTAACGCTAGGTTGTTCTGGTAGATTGCATTACTAGATTCCAAACACGGCGGAGCAACTACATATTTTAGTTTTAAGATTTAGTTTTATTAAGTCATTTTGTATTCCAGACCGGCGAAGGAAATTTTCCTCTGCTGGATTACTTTTATGTAATGTTTTTGTATAATCGATGTATTTCAATCTATTGTACTTACTCTGGATAAATAAATAAATAAATATCTCAAATGGTCAGTCTAAAAAAATATTTAAAAAAATAAATAAAAAAAAGAAGTGAAGCTTGTGGGTGAGATCAATTTACCTGTACGTGATCAACAAGGGTTGCAATGACATCTGAACCGGCATCAATCTGACAGGTGCGCACGCATTGCACTATCGCCAAGATCGGTCAGCACATCGTAAAATTTTCGTATAGTCTCATTTTCATGTCTGATTGAAGTATTGCTGTACAATGGAAACTAATGAAAGACGTAGTTGATTTTACCAGAGTATTCGTAGATATCCTTCAGTTTGCTGTCCAACTCGATCTCCTTATATACGAATCATATATATATGTTGACTGACAGTTGGTCCATTTTACTTAAAATATCCGTCGGTTGACTTAACCTGTCCAAAAGCAGCCTAACTTTTTGTTATACCTGCCAAATTTGCATCGCTCTACAAAACTCGACAACCGGGCTTGGAAAAAACATGCTACGTCGGACACAGCACTATCGAAATGGTCAGCAAATACTACAATCTGAACGCTGTACGCCAGACTCAGAAGGAAGAGCCATTTGAATAATAACGTCATGATGGCCAGTCTGCCGATGGTTGATGTAAACTTTGAGCGGCTGGCTTTAGTTTTTTTCAACGAATTTTAATCGCGACTAAATAAATATTACAAATATACTACATATTTTATTGCACTTGTCACGTTCAACAAAAATAAACTCTACAGTATTAATATCGTGCAAATACAGTATCCGTGTTTCATATCTTTACTATAATATATAGCGATTAAAATCACGATAATTTTTTTTATTACTCATGTTCAGAAAGGGTCACGCAATGTAAATAAATCAAGCAAACGTAAAACTCGAGAGAAATTATCAAAGCACTTCATTAAGTCAGAATCTTTGAAATCTAGCAGTCAATAACATAATGAACAGCGTAACGCTTCATTCACAAAAGCGAGGCTAAAAAAACTCGCCGGTATAATCAGTGAATGTGAAAAAGTAATAACACACACAAACACAGACAAAGGTTGGTGCGCGGAAGGAAGAAAAAAAAAACAACGGGAAAAGGAGAAAAATGTCGGGGAAGAGAAAATCAGCGGTAGAAGAAGGACGCTTACGCAAACACACGTACGAGACCGGGCAAAAACAATAAGAGGCAATTATTAGAAACGGATCTTCGCGTTAAAGTAGACATTAGGCTAAGTGTGCATACGAGTAGCTGCTACTCGCTCTCGCTATTTTTACGCCCTTCGCCAGCTCTATAATCACGTCACCCGGAAGTCAAACGGAACCACGCAAGAAACGAACGGCTCCGCGCGCGCAAATCTCCAGATGTATACCTACACACTCATAAGTACCTACGCGCGAACAGATAATAAGGTACTTGGACTCAGCGATGAAACGTGAGGATTTTGACACTGAACTCTCCGCGCACAAGAGTGAGCGAGAACTTAACACTTTTACGAGATGACCTTGCACAGAAATAGCGTAGGTTATACGCTCAACTCATGTTGGTGGGTACTCACTTGCTTGTGTGTATCGCGAGTGTGCGATGACCTCGCTTGCGAGCATCAGACAATGAAATTACTACGTTATTTTGGAGAACGAGGCAAATGTTTGCTTTTACTTTTTCGCTCGAATATTTCGTGGAAATAATACTTTTCGATTCGAATCCTATTCAATTTCTCTCCCACACAATGGTCGCGGACTGTGCGAGCAATCTCTTGAATTTAAAGCTCGAGTGCATCGCAATAGAGAACCGAAAGTTCTTAATCTCGCCGCTGTCCAAGCGTGACGTAACGCGCAGGGGAGCGTACGCATGAATCTCACTGCTCGCGGCCGTCGTGTCGCAGGTCGACTGAAGAATTCCTTTCTAAACAAGACTTTTTTCCCAGTCAGTTTCTTCATGCGCTTTTTAATTCACGACCTCCTCTCGTGCGTGCTGCAGGTAAAACGGCAGAGGTAGTAGCTCATCTACATAGACACACATGTAGTGTACACACAAGAAACGGATGACAAAAATCGAGCGTGAGCTATTCCAGGACGAGTCGGAAAATGGAGAGCTGCTCGATCGCTTTTTGCCGCAGTTCACTTTTTCCATTCCTACTCAGGTAAACGATATATAACAGTATACCAGCGGGAGAGCCACCGTTCAGATTGATTCTGTCCGGTGAGATATGACCGCCTGATGGTGTAAAAAATGTTTCCATCGATTGATTGTATATGGTGCTACGCTTCTTCAACGCGGAAATCGAAGGTTTTGTCCGAGTTATTCATTTGCATAAGTGAGGCGCGTTTTCGCGTGTAATGCGCGCTAGGCAATTACCGACAACAATGCCAACTTTATGTAGCGTGTGATGGAGGGAAAAATATGTATGAGGGAGCAATCATACGCGTTATAGATTTGTTTGTGAAAGCTAACCGTAGCAATGTTTCTTATTCTTAGTTGGAATGCTTTTCAAATTGTATACCTTCAATTGCGATATACACACGACTTATGATCAGATATAGAAATGAAGAGGATTTTTATCATACACCTGTATTATGTGTATAATAAAGTCGGGCTCTGATGAGAATGTAGCATACATTTTTTTACACTCGATTCTCAAAACATCATCCTCGTTAGAAAAAGCCAATTTTCGCCCCTAGTTTCACAATATACTTTTTTAATTATCCAAGGTGCAGTATAGCGGAAACGAATTTACGATAAAATTAACAATCAGTGTGTGGATAATATTTTTTTCGAAAAAAGAATTTATAACCAATTGAACGATTCTGTCGAAGCGCATAATACATCGATTAGTAGACTAAAAACTCAAGCTCTTCGAACAATGACTCAGTATAAACTTTGTAGTGACAGTATAGCTTTTACCGTACACATCAAGGATTTATAGTTTTTCGATCTATTTATAGCGCATGCGGCTAGAAGCAGATGCAAGTTAATTTGCATTGGAAGTTTCGCACGATCAGATGATTTCAAAATAAAAACTTGCCCACCCCAGCTTTTCTTTGCTTTAATGAATTTATATGGCGTATGATGAGAATTACGATCTGCCTTCGGGGAATTTAATCCCCTTTCTTGATATATATATATATATATATATATATGTGTGTGTGTGTGTGTGTGTGTGTGTGTGTGTACCCATACTTTTTTCATGCCTGATCGTTGTAAGTTAAAATTTGCATTAATGATTTTAATAACTACATGCAAAGAATATCTCATGCACGCCAGTGCAAGAATATTTTTATAATTAATTCAATTGTATTAATTATACACGTAGAGAAAAAGTTCCGCTGCGCTAGAGATGTGCCAGTATGCGGAATCCGCAGTGCCAGACCATAGTAGGATTGTGGGTAAAACAAAAATTTGTTGTCTCTAGGCTCTAATAACGTGATGATGTATTACCTTCATTCCTAGTATCGTACAAATGTTATGTGTGAGAGTCGATGGTTTTTTTCTTCATGAGGTGTTAAGTTCACGATTGCTGCGAAAATATCGGGGCGATGAAATGAGTACAATAGATTATTGGTAAATGCGTTCGTTTATTAATCGTTATTCACAATGTATGGTTTAGTTTTTTTACATGTATATTAGCAACATGTGAAGCCTCTCATATATTTTTCTTGCAAATAATATAATAGTGCGTATTAATCTAATCACGCGCTGCGAGCTTAAGTAACTGATTGAGGCGGAGCCCGCAAACTGAAAATTTGAGAATGTTCTGCAGTTGCAATATATAAAAAATAATTTAATTAGAAACTTCAATTAATGTAATTTTTTTTCATTAATCGAACTACATATTGAACAAAAAGTATATTATATATAATGCGTTTTTATAATAAACTAGCAAGATCAATGCGCGCTCTGCTTTATATTAAACATTTTCATAGATTAGAAACAAACTATCACGCGCGTCCTGCCATCTATCTTGTAAACTTATTGGACGAATAGAATGATGATTCCTCTCTTTTTTAGAGTAGGATTCGAAAAAAATATTATTACAAAACTTATTCGAGGGGGAAGAAAAAAAATGTGCTCACAAAAACAACATGCATTATATACAGCTATTTCGGTATCAGTAGAATTACAAAATAATTCCATTAACTTGCGATTAATATACTTATATATCTGTGCGACAACATTATTTTCTCTCCGTCTATGAAGTCACAAAAGTGTATTTTTCCCGTAGGATTCCCCATATGCTTAAAGAAGCAACATATTAATCCAGCAATTAGCTTCGTCACAATAACCGCGCAGTATAACCAAACCCTTTTACAGCAACAATGCGCGTCACGATTAGAGAATCCGTTCAATTAAAAGCGCATACTCTTCTCCCATGTGGCTCCAATTTCGTATAGAGCACATACTCTCTCAAGTCCCTCACAACGACAGCAGAAAAAACAATTTCCCCGCAGCATAATGTCGCGAATTCTTTTTTCTTGCCCTCAGCAGCAGCGGCAGCAGCGACGAGCGACAATGCGAGAGAGCCTCGCGTCTTCTTTTCAGTGCGGCTTTCGCGAAGGAAGGTCGTTACGCACGAGATCTCGCTTTAACGAGCAGCGCGCGTTTCTTGATCGCGAGGGAAAAGAAAGAGGAGACGCGCTCTCGCCGAGGAGGGAAAAAAGACTAGCGGCCGCTGACGGCGGTATACAGCCATGCGCACGTATTAGCCGCCGGTATACAGCTGGCAATCGAATATACATTTAATTAATTCGAGTACGGACGCGAGAGAGAGAGAGAGGAGAGAGAGAGATAGAGAGAGAGAGTTCCTTTGTCTCTCGGCGGCGGATATCGAGCGATCCGCGTGTGAGCAGAGGGATTTTTCTTTGTTCGCTTTGTCGGACGGGTGTGGAGGTAGCAACTTTTCTGGCCTTTTTACTATAATATGCGATGTTTGCTCAGGCCTGTGTGCATATGATTCTGATTACGGCTTCGTATTTGCGTGCTCGTGATATTAAGCCTCGGGTACAGTTGATTGCCGTGCATTAAGGGTTATTAAAGGGATGTGCGTAATTTGTCAAGACATTAGCGACATTTACGCGCGGCTTTCGGACAAAAATAAATTACTCTCGGCGGATTTAATAATATGAATGCGGCGCACGTGCACCGCTCGCTAAAAGCAGTTAAAATCGACGAGATGAGTGATTCAGCTCGTATAATGTGGATTAGAAAAATGTCTTACAAATGAGCCTCGACAATGTATGCAAACAAAGTCTCGGGTAAAAGCAGAACGTATAGGGTTTTTCAAATAGATAGATAAGAGCGCATCGAAGATGGCCTAATACGGGCCTAGTCCAAATATATGGGACAGCTCTACTTGCCCTCAGCGCTATTTTCTCTTCTGTCTCGTGTCGTATAACCACTTGTTGACACTAACGCTTTCGAGTTCTTTCAGCTGTTCATCATAGTTTAAGAGCTCTTCTCCTCATCAAATCTCGCTCCCCGAGTACAACTATTCCATCGCTCAACGAGAGCAGCGTTTTCCTCGCACGCGTATGAATTTTGAAAGGCTTTTATCGCTATACATCTTAGCATCATCTCCCGTTTTTCGCCTATCAGTCACGAGAGAGAGAGAGAGAGAGAGAGAGAGAGAGAGAGAGAGAGAGAGAG
>QLSS01000131.1:122124-133372 GCA_024372645.1 Trichomalopsis sarcophagae
AGAGAGAGAGAGAGAGAGAGAGAGAGAGAGAGAGAGAGAGAGAGAGAAAAGCAATCGCTGCCTGAGTGCAAAAAGCGATGAGCTACTGCTTAGGCGGCGGCGGTGGCGATGGCTACGACAAGGTATAAAATTGCAGCAATCAAATTGCCAAGTCGGGGGAAAATGTGTAACGTACTTAAGAGGCGCGCGAAGAAACGAACGGAACCTTGTGTACGCGGACGACGGCTGCGGCGTTTATCTCCATCAAGTATATCAGCAACGAGACGCAGCAACGACGACTCTCTCGCGCATCAGCTTCCAAGATTTCTCCGCTCTGCAACTGCTGAATCGACGGGGTACCCATTTGTTATTTCCACAGAGAGACTTCTTTCCCTCAGCGCGGTACACCCTTTTGCACTTCAGTGGGTTCAGCCTCTCCTTACAGTTTCGCGTTTTTTTTCTTCTGCGCCATATGAACGGACAACTAAATCGAGAACTTGCCTTGCCGCGCAGCGAATTTTGATTCAACGCAAGAGTTGATTCAACCGATGGAATGATACAAGAAAATAGGCGCGATAAGAAATTCAGCTTTTGCGAGTGGAGAAAGCTAATGGACCTAGTCGTAGGACGACGTAATAACATTTATTAATAAAGCGGCTTATTGTTAAACTATAGCATGTAAGTTTCTCAATTGATTAGCTATTAACGATTTTCTCATTTTCTGTATCAATAATATTTGTACTCAATAAATGTAATATTGGAACAATGCCTTGTGAAGTGAATGAATGTAGAGAGTCTGCGAGAATTCTTTGCATGTGTGAATGAGATTTTGCGAAGCACTTCCGATCATTCAGCACATATACATTATGAACATTTGGTTAATAAAGAAACGAGCATAATCAATAATTATTTTATTAATTCCATACTCGACGATATAGCTTGCATGATCAGAATACAGAGACGTCAGATCGTTTTTAGTTAGAAATTACCGTACTGTTTATTTAGTGTCATTGTAATATGTATTATACCTAATACTGCCTAAGTTTTAATTTTTGCGTACACTAAAGTTCTAGAAGTCGATGCATTTCGTTCGAGTTATCACTTACTTTGTTTGAATTTCTGCGCGTAGCAATAAAAAAACAATAGTTGATAATACATACTGCTGTTCAACAAAAAAATAAACTTGACAGTCTCACCGACATGATAGTTTTCTTCTTTCTGTAGGTATATGATGTCATTAATTTTAGTTCCTATAGAGAATTAAAGCGTGATAAAAGCGAGCAAGATATTACAAAAATAACTGCTATTATCGCATGCTTTTATTTTATAGTCCACTTACTGCAGAGAATATAATGCTTAAAAAAGAATGATTTGAATATTAGTTGATGCAAAATTAATAATATTTTATAAAAGAAAGTAGCAAGTAAGAATCAAAATTCCTGCAAACAGTTAACGACAAATAATTCTACTAATTTTATAACTAAATGTATAACAGCGAACACCATAATATGGCAATAATATAATTAAATATTGACTAAGGAGCTTTCTTATCATCGTATATATATTATTTTGAAATATTCATAATTACTCTGTATACTTGAAATATTCAACAACAAAAAGTATAAAAATAAAAAGTGTGTTTATAAAAACTCAACAACTTATGTCTCTGAAATTTTAAAAGTACTTAATAATATATATATATATACACACACACACATACGGGACACATTTTTACATTCGGAAGATTCCAAATTTACTATCAGGTATCGGAGCATTCAGTGCTGCCGACAAGCTTAGAGCAACAACTGTTCGCGTATCCACTGGATCAATAACTCCATCATCCCACAACCTGTTAAAAACAGATGAAATCGTTTGAGTATATGAATTGGTATTTTGATTTTATGGGATAAGCTATAATGTCAAGCTTTACCTAGCACTAGAGTAATAAGGACTGCTTTCATATTCGAATTGTTTGATGATAGGATTTTTTAAATTGTCCTCTTCTTCTTTGGTCCACTGTAACAACAAACGTCGATTATTTTTTTATTTACTATATCTGCTATAGTGAAACGAAATGAAGAACCGTATGTACCTCTTTGCCTTCCCTCTTGAGCTTGTCTCTCGTGACCTGAGCGAGCACACCAGCTGCTTGCTCTCCTCCCATCACAGATATCTTAGCATTCGGCCACATGTAGAGGAACCTCGGCGAGTATGCCCTTCCGCACATACCTATTTCAAGAAAATAATTTCAAATAGACAAGTCATTTCAAAGGTATTTTCAACTTGCATTAAAATAAATTACTTAGATAAATCAATGAACTAAGTTTCTATTAGAATAAGAGCTAGTCTGGCATAAGATAGAAAACGCTTTAGAAATATGCCCTAGAGAATAAAGAATAACGTTTCATGAATCACCGTAATTTCCAGCTCCGTGAGATCCTCCAATAATGACGGTGATTTTCGGTACTTGAGCGCAGGAAACTGCAGTTACCATCTTAGCTCCGTTCTTCGCAATGCCACCGGCTTCTGATTCCTTTCCTACCATGAATCCTGTGAATAGTAAAATAGATTAGTCGCGAATAACAAAAGAATGCATTCAACAAGCAAACGACATATACAATGTTTCTAAAAGTTGAAATTATTGCAAATTAAAAAAAAAATATTCATGCTTAAAATTAACAACAGCATAAGTACAGTAAGATAAGTATTATTATTAATAATGGGGTGAAAAAGTACCAAAAGTAAAAATATGTCCAATTATTTCCAACGTTACTTATGCTAGAGGGTAAACTAACGCTACAGTGTAAAATGTAAATTGAATTTTTTTTACCAAACCTTCTCCAGCTATAGAATGTGAAAAAAATACAATCATTTATACGAATTTAATTTTTACTAAACAAATGCCGATAGGTGGTATCACTGCTAGAATGATTTCAGAAATAATTTAATTTAAAATTAAATACAGCTATTTATTCGTTTCCAACAGTAATACCCCTGCATAAACGAGTTAATTAACTATCTAACTAACATACCCATAATATTTTGCAAGAATAGAAGCGGAATCTTTCTCTGAGCGCAAAGCTGCACAAAGTGTGCTCCTTTAAGCGCGCTCTCGGAAAAGAGGATTCCGTTGTTGGCAACGATACCCACGGGAAAGCCGTGAATTCTTGCGAATCCGGTCACGAGGGTCTGTCCGTATCGCTCTTTGAATTCGTGGAAGGCCGAGCCGTCGACGGTCCTGGCTATGACCTCGCGAACATCGAAGGGCTTCTTCAGGTTGGTCCCGACGATACCGTAGATCTCGTCGACCGCGTGCAACGGCGGCTTGAAGTCGCGGTCGATTGTCGTCTCGATGACGCGCTTAACGTTCAAATTCGAGACGATCTGGCGCGTCAGGTGCAGTGCGTGGGTGTCGTCGAGGGCGTAGTGATCTGACACACCGGATTTTCTGTAAAAAATATATTAATTCATCATTTTGGAAGTTATTCACGTATAAAACTTGTTTAGATAGCTAAGATGTCTGCTATGATCTGATGACATTTTCAATGCAAGCATATTCATTGGTATAGTGGCGCAATAAGTAACACCGAAAAATGTATGATTTATAGAATGCAGGAGAAGACGTCTCATAAATAATAATTGATTTCCCAATTACGTAACGTTTACATTTATGCATATGTCCATTAACTTTGTAAAAAAGGTATATTAACTTGGTCATCAGCTAAAAATCACGGCGCAGCATTGACGTTGTCCAGAAATCGCATCTCCGAGACGTGTACATCAGAAGAAAATGATGAAGAAAAAAAGGGTAACTCACTCGCAGTGAAGAGCTGCGCCACCCAACTCTTCGGCTGTAACTTCCTCTCCTGTTGACTCCTTGACTAAAGGCGGTCCGGCTAAGAATATCGTACCCTGATTACGAACTATCACGCTCTCGTCTGCCATCGCCGGTACATAAGCACCACCTGTAATTTATCAAGCAAAAATTGTAGATTGAGTCATTAACTTTTTCATTCGATATTGGACTATAGTTATATATTAGGGCGTATCGAATTTTTCGTACGCAATTTGGCGACTTGTAATAGTGCGGAAATTTTAACACTTATATTAAATAGAACGTCCGTCAAATTTGGGCGCATAAGATCAATTGCTTCCGCTTTGTTTAAGATCGTCAAGAATGATGAATTTTTCAAAAATTACCACATTTACGTTTGAAGAAATATTATTTCGATTCTTCATACAAATTTAAGAGAAAAATGTTCTTATACATTTTTTTGTAAAATGCATTCCTTCTTGTTGAAAAATCATTGAAGTGTTGAATTCAATATTTTCAACTTAATACATTTCCGAAACTTCAATAATTTATCAACAATAAGGGATACATTTTACAAAAAAAATGTATTAGAACATTTTCCTCTTAAATTTGTTTGAAGAATTAAAAAAAAAATGTAAGCAAAAATGTGATCATTTTTGACTTGTCGACATTAGACAGAGCGGAAGCAATTGACCTTATACGCCCAAATTTTACAGACATTCTATTTGATATAACTACTAAAATTTCCGCACTATTACGAGTCGCCAAAGTGAGTACGAAAATTCGATATACCCTATTGTGTATCTTTTTTTTAATCATCACACAATTTTCAACTGTTTATGTTGAAATTTTAAGATTTGCATGTTGTATACTCAATAATTTTAGTTAAATTAATAAATTTTGAAGGAATCGGTTGGATGTTAAAGGAATGCTAGCGTGCGGAATAGGCGAATTAAAAACAACGACAAACCGGCGGTGCAGCTTCCCATTACAACGGCAATCTGTGGAATCCCGGCCGCACTCATATTCGCCTGGTTGTAAAAAGTCCGGCCGAAGTGCATCTTGTCTGGAAAAGTGTCAGCCTGTCTCGGTAGGTTAGCTCCGCCACTGTCCACGAGATAGATGCAAGGCAGTTTATTTTCCTCCGCAATTTCTTGAGCACGCACCTGCTTTTTGATTGTTATCGGGTAGTAAGTGCCACCCTTGACCGTCGCGTCATTTGCAATGATGAGGCATTCTGTCCTGCAGGATAGGTTTAACAATTTTAAATTAGAATCATCATAAACAAATCATCGATATGCATTAAACTTCAATAGAAAATTTGAATACCCCTGTACTCTTCCTATTCCAGTTATGATGCCACCAGCTGGAACTTCTTCTTTGCCGTACAATTCGTACCCGGCAAGTTGAGAAAATTCTAGAAAAGGTGATCCTTCATCTAGCAAATTATTTATTCTTTCTCTGGGTAGTAGTTTCCCTTTACTACGATGTCTTTCTATGGCTTTTCTTCCGCCTCCTTCTACAACTTTTCCAACTACGGTTTTTAATTTATCGACTACAGCTTTCATTTGAACATAGTTTTCCTATAATAATCAGAAGTTTGAATAAATAGGCTTTACATTCTGTAATTTGTTTGATTATAATTAATTTCAAGAAATTCGGAAAATAATTAATTCCATTGCAGATGCAGTATTCAAAACCGTTGTCCATTCTTTGGCACGTAGTTTTTTTTTAACATTGTTATTACTTCATCTATAATTCTTTAAAGTTTTTATACTTTTTCGTTTGATAAATAAAATTATTTCGAATCAATAATACATACATGATCAATTATAATTCTCTTATATTCGTATCGTAATTGTACAACATTCGATAATCATGATATTTTTAAAAGTTTAACATTTTATAGTTTCCGAGTTATAATTATGGTTATAGGATAATTTGCGGAACGCGCATCTAAAATCACTAGTAATCGAAAAATCGCCATGAAAAACGTACATGCGTAACTGAAAATCTTGTTTTTCACAAATTGTTAAAAAGAAACAAAAGAAAAATAAGCCTAGGTAGATTAAAATCCATTGAATATAAGCTGAGATCTAAGCAATGCAGTTTTCAATTATACGGAGCATATATAGTGAGAAAACAAATTTTGAAGTATCTTTGAAACTGGTTTCATAAACAGCCCAATAAAGAAATCAAGGTGCTATATAATGCTGTAAGTAAATCCAAAATTTTAACTTGTTTATTGCCTTTCTACTCCAGTTATCGCATCACGTAGAAAAACAACTTGTTTCAGTTTTTTGTTTTTCTCAAGAACTGCCTCATGAAATGACTTAACATTAAAGTGATGAATAGTTTTTTAGAAGGCTTTGTTATTTAATTTTCGAGTTGAAGCGATTTCAAAAAATTGCGCTTCATGGTGTATAATAAAAGAAGGATGAACTTTCGCAATAACTTTATTAGAAAAAACTGAAATCACAAAACTAAAAAACTACTATAAAAAAAATGCATCCACAAAATGTAAAAATAAATTATTATCCACCATGTACTAGTAAAAACAAAAGAAATAAGACTTCGTGGGTTAAAATCCATTAAGTAGAAGCTAAGATACAAGAAGTAGAAGAATACAGAAGCGTATACGAGCGAACACAGACATACATCCGTATGGATATTTTCAAAAAACACCCTTTTTGACTAAAAATGCATTAAAAAACACTTTCTACATGTTTTTACACAAACTTAAAAAATTACTATTGTAAGGCTTACTTAGGAAGGAAGCAATATGGCATATATCTATGTATAATAAAGTAAATAGAAAACCTTAAAGAGAGCATGTGCATGTGTATTTGCTCAAAATCTTCGATATTTTTTCAAACTTTTAATTGCAGTGACTAATTGCTTAATTTGAATTCATAGTACGCATCAGTGCAGTATGACATTTAAAGAACAGATATCAGCTTAATTGTATAATTGTATATTATGAATATTGTTTATATTTAAATTTAGTACAGCATTATAGCAAAGAGAAATTGTTTTATAGTATCAGTGTATTAGAGAAATTGACTGTTTTTTATAGAATCATCACTTATCGTATTCAGAATCTGAATAACAAACAAGTTGCGTCACGAGGTCATGAGCAGCCGAATCTAAATGCTGATAAGAATTCATCTATTCACACATTCACACGAAACCATCTGATAGAAGGTAACATATGTAGCAAGGAGAGACACTGTTCTAACAATCAAAATTCATTTACTTTTATACATCATTAACAATATATTCTTTCAGGATGCAATAATCACATAAAAAAATAATGATGATATGCATAATATTATTTTTATTAGAGCCAAGTAAAAATTTATCATATTCGTAAATATGTAAGCAGTACAATTTTTTTTAAATAATATATTATCGACAAAAGGGTTTTCAAAACTCAATCAGTAACTTTTTTATTTACTTATGCACTTATACAGAGGCATATAAAAGAGTACCAACATAATAACATCAAAGCGATGCTTTCGATAAAGGTATAAACAAGGGAAGTCTATTATAGATGTTGACCTATTATTACTTTTTATATCCTTCTTTTTAAATAATGATTACCCGTGCATTTAAAGCACGTAAAATGATAATAAGATATCGACTGAACTAACCTGATATTCCGGTGAATTGGTATCCTGTGTTGTGCCGATAACAGAAGCCTCTTGGTGAAATTTTCTCCTCAAGACACGTAAATTATTAATCAAATGCCTACTTTTTCGCAACATTTTGTACAAAAATCACGCCGTTATACAAAAATAAAAATAAAACCTACGAGGAACGACAACTTGTCGTTCTTACTATCTACACGAGCTCCGAACTTTGTGTATGTACACATCTATGCTTGCTTAAAATAGATGCTGGCGACATCTTTGAGTACGAAATAAAAACAAGCCAAGTCAAGTGAGCTGTAGCTGCGTATGTCGGTAAATTTCAATCAATCTGCTGATGTATAAAATATCACGTGACACATCTGATGTGAAAAAACATATTCAATCAATTCACTTTTTTACCGGAGTCAAAATGTTTTAATTTACATAGACGTAAATAAATATATCAAAGTTTAACAGCGCTGTTACGTCTAGTTTCTATTAATAATCAGAAGAAAAACGTCATATTTTTATGACAGTGAACCTATGAAATTTACTGAAAGCAAATTGCAGCACTTAACATTTTAAGTTTCAATAAACAAATATAATGAACAAAAGTAAATAATGCAAAAAATCCAAGTTTTTTAATCTGTGTGTACATTTGGTAATGATTTTTCTGAATTCAGACTAAAGATTGTGATTCCTCTGGTTCCGTTACCCAAAATAAAAAAAATCATTCAAATAGTTACATTAGACGCTGAGAAATGTTAATGCAAAGATAAGTAACGCGCGCGCCGCGCGTGCCTATTACTATATATACGCCTTTCGATCTTTTTTTGAAATTTTAATCGGACTTACGGTACAGCATACAGACCTGCCGGAAAAAAAGGGACCGCAAACTGTGAATCGTGATTTTGAGCAAACTAATAATCCGACAGCACCCAATACTCAGCACATATAAAGAACATTATAATCCTTAATTTTTCCCAAAATTTTAGCGCTCCAGCTCAAAAAATGACGGAGCTATGAATTTTTGAAAAAATGCTTTATTTTCCTGCTTTTTCTAATTATCTCAGGACCTAATTATCCGATTTGTGTTCGACCTCTCATTTTGTACATATTTCAATTCTCTACAAGATATCTCGTTCTGATAGCGCCTTTAGTTTTGAAGTTATAAGCAAAAAAAGACCAAAATCGCGTTTATTATTTAGGTTAAGAAATTCATCGTCAAGGACAAGAGGTTCATGTGCTGCTGCGCCCCGATTTTATTTTTCTTGTGGTTCCCACTTACACCCGGCTGAGCTTTTTCCTTTTGCAATTTTTCTTGGCCAGCGTTCCATTGTTTCACTGCCGTTTTTTCGTGAAAATTATATGATATAATATTGTAACGGGTAGTGGTCGGAAACAGCGCCCGTATAACAGCCCACGCCTCGAAGAGTCGCCCTTCTTCTATTTTAAGGATTTTGATTGAATCTTTCTTATTACCATAGCCTTTTGCTAAGAAAATTGCTTCTTCAGTAAAATAATTAAGATTTAAAATAGTTAAAAAACATTAATATACTATATATTTGAACAATATTTCGTCGCTCCGTACGAAGAAGTATAAAAACTTTATAAAATTATATATGAAGTAAAAACAATTCAGATATTAAAGCGATACATAATGTTGAAGTAAGCTACGTGCAAAGAAATGGTAGCGGTTGTTTAAATATCAAATGACGGAGAAACGTTTGCTAAATTTACTAATAGGTAAAATACATTATTAATAAAGAATAAATAGGCCAATACGGAACAATAATTAATTTGAAATAATTTTATCTATCACCCGAAAAAGTACAAAAACTTTATAAAATTATATATGAAGTAAAAACAATTCAGATATTAAAGCGATACATAATGTTGAAGGAAGCTACGTGCCAAAGAAATGGCAGCGGTTTTTTAAATATCTTTCATTAGGTTTAAGGGTGCGGCAGCCTTTCTGCCTGTGTATAACGGAAAATTCGCAATCCCCCGTCTCTATTGTATACACACAGCCTCGTGGGCGTACACGGCGCGCTCAGGGTGGGCTAAAATTAAGGCCTAAGTGCGGTCACGGTCGATCCTACCCAATGATCGAACGTAAAGCCTTGTTTCTCGACGCTGAATTTCACAGACGGGGAGTAATTAGGCCCCCCTCTCTTGCGTGGAAATTTTCGCGTGCGGAGGTATAGGAGTGTTTCAGTCTTTTTTGCGAATTTTTTACAGCATGACGAAGGCCTTTTTGCTTCCTTCCTAAGGAAGCTTTGTAATAGTAAATTTTGAAGTTTGCCAAAAAACAAATTAAAAATGTATTTTGAGTTATTTCTGATCAAAATATAGTGTTTTTAAAAAATGTCCGTGTGGACGTGTGTGTGTGTGTGTACGTGTGTATACGCCTAGATCTCAGCTTCTCCTCGTTGGATTTTAATCATTCAAGATGCATTTTTCTTCTTTTTTTTCTTTTATGACAACGGTAAAGAAGTTCATTTTTCATTTAATCGATTCGTTTTTGTTTTATATCGATTTTTTTCATTTTTCGATTTCAGTTATTTGCGTTAAAATCATCGTTAAAATTGACGAAAATAAATAAATGAATATGCATCTGAAAGAGAATAAAAATATCTATCTTTTGATATATGAAATAATTTAAATAATTGTTTGTCGTTCTTTTGTTATACACCAAAATGTGTAGTTTTCTTGAAAACGTTAGAACTCGGTAATTAAGCAACGTATCTTTTTGAAAAAATTCATGGTAATAAGAAATAATAAAAATTACCTTCTACATAAATTTCAAGCGATTCTATAAATCAGTTTCTGAGTAAAAAATTAAATACTAAGAAATTGCATTTTTTTTCTTTCAACGGTAACTGATATAAATGGTTGGTCTTTTTAGTGTTAAGATCCCTTTCTTTGGGTTACTCATAAACTCCTTTATATACCGATATATTTGAAGTTTATTATTACTATTATTTTTTTTTATCGTTATATTTCGATAACTTAACAACGGATCTTTTTGAAAAAAATCTCGGTAATTGGGAATAATATAAACTATCTACTGCGTAAATTTCAAGCAATTTCACAAATTAGTTTTTGAGTAAAAAATCAAATACTGAATAAATTCATTGTTTCTTCTTTCAATGATAAATGGTGTGCAGTAATATCAAACGAACGCTAGATATCACGGTGCATTTTTTTTTTAAATAAAAGAATAATTTAATGATTTAAAAAATATTTAAATTTTATAACTGTTACTAATATGTTATACATATCTTATAAATAAAGTTCTATTTGTTAAAAACAAAAAAAAAATCAAAATTCTAATAATTAGTTATATAACAATATATCAGGTAGAAGGAAGCTACGTGCCAATGATTTGGCAGTGGTTTTTTTTTTAATACATTTGTTTTGCAACAAAAACCCATAATTTTAACATAAATTTCGAAACAAAAACAAAATCACGAAAATGTGTTTTTCAGATATCTGAAATGGGGCATTCTTTATTTTCAGCGCGAAATAGGGCGTTCTTCTAGGCCAACGCGAAATGAGGGATTCTTCTCGTCAAATCCGAAATTTGACTTACTTAATCTAGAGCGATGGTATAATTGTTGGAAGTGGTGGAAGAATAAGTGAGGCAGATTTATTATTGATAATAATAAATAGTAATTTATTGATAGAGTGGCTTGAGCCAGTCGTAGTCGGCAGTGCGTCCGCTCAGCTCGGAGTCTTGTCCAGTCGGATTAGACTCAAAAAGTGCTGTTTCAAAAAAAAAAAAAACGTTAAGAGGGTCTTTTATTAGTGAAAGAGCTTG
>QLSS01000131.1:143372-170990 GCA_024372645.1 Trichomalopsis sarcophagae
CTAATAAAAGACCCTCTTAACGTTTTTTTTTTTTTTTTGAAAAAAAACTAATCCGACTGGACAGGCAAGAGAAAGACGCTAGTCGACCGCTGTCGCTTGTGCTCAAGTCGGACTAAATGCTCCGGTGGGGAACGCACTTACACATACAAGTGTGAGTGAGCATACATATGAAATATACGTAAACGGTCGTACAACAATCCAGGTTGTTTACCAACACTCCGGAATACGCTCCCTTTAGGAATAGATCAAGATAATAATTCTTACTATATTACAATAATAATTTTAAAAATATCTCAGTATAATCTTGTAGCATAAAATATATTTATTTCAGTTATCATTGGTTTCTAATTATTGTTTGATTCGCATCCTTATGCAACAAAGTGAAAAACCGGATGTTACATACACCTATAAGTGGAAAGATGTAAATTTTTTTATATATATACATATTTTACATTATATAATTTAATGATGATGATGACAACCTAATATGATGATCGACAGTTATATAAAGAGAACAAAAAAATCTAATACCTAAAAAAAACTATGCAAAAATTATTATGAATTAATTGATTCTAATTAATCTTGAAATAATGTATCATTTTAGAGTTTTAATTTTACTTTGTAATTTTAATTCGCCTCGACACAACTCACTTATTTGATCAGAAAATACATGTAAATTAGGAAATATATACAACTTATAACAAATATTAAATAAAAAAGAAATAGTTATTAATAAAAAAAGATTTACATAATGTCAAAGGAGCGGGAGTTAAAACTCTTTTGTTCCCGCTACTGTGGGAGTTAAAACTCTTTTACTTACCTAGCGACGGGAAGCGCCAATTGTCACTTCCCGCTCGCTAGGCAAGTAAAATCGTATACAACCCACGGGAGAAAATTTGGACAGCCCATATCTCGTGTTTGCATTATCAATTTACACGAGATATGGACTGTCCAAGTTTTTCCCTCCCTAGATGTGTAATATACTATTGCTCCCGATACAGCGGGAGTTAGAACTCTTTTTCTCCCGTCGGTCAAAGAAATTAACAAATTACTTCACTACACAAGGATTATTAAATGCGAGAAATAATTTTACAAACATTAATTGCAGGTGAATAGCACTTGGACTTGGAAATAATTGTATTTTATCGCACTATGGTAAAGCCAAGTTCATGATATATATCCCAACATTTAAATACAAATTTCTTGAACTTGGAAACTATACTATCTAACGTAAAAAATTTATATCTTTACCTTATACTGCAAGCGAAATAACCGAATTATTTCACTCCACAAGGACGCCCCCCCCCACACCCTCCCACCAAATAACGTAAAAATCATTCATTAAAAAAGAACAATAATGTTCGTAATTAATAATTAATTTATACAATAAATTGTGTGTACACACAAATCAAGAAGACTGTAGACTAGAGAAGGAGAGTCAACGAAATAGGAGTTTGGAGTCAGAAAATACTGAAAACTTTTTCAGACACCTGCTGCCGCGTGGTGGCGCTTCAAACAAAAGTCTTCTGGTGACATCACCAGTCTTCTGGTGGTCCCGTAATAATTAAATTTATGTATAATACAAAATCTATTAATTTTACTTTCTGAAAAGTCGCGAACAATTACTAATCTGTGTCGTGATTCTGACAACAGATTAGATAGATGGATTTTAAATTTTTTATCTTAATTCTCAACTATGATGATCAGGTCCGGTTGTAACAGAGAATTTTGTATGTCTGCTTTGATTCCACAATAAAAGTAATCGATGCGTTTATCTTCTCAAGGCGTAAACTTCTCTTGAAAAGAGACTAGTCGCCTAAGTTGCGCTTGAGCTAGTGAGCTCATACTGGCCGTGCGGGTCCTTTTATAGCGAACGGGAATCGTGCCTCCTATACTATAACGCCGCTTCTCCTTCTCTTTCACCGCTGCGCACTCTTCAGGGGGTGTTACTGCTACTACCGCTCGCTGGCTCGTGGCGCTGCCGGCTGTAGCGCTGTCTTTTTTAATTGAAAATAGGAGAGCGCGTTACTCGCGTAAAATCTAAAAATGCGTTGAAAAATATAAATATATTATAATTTTTTGCGAAGCACGTACGTGGCGTTGCAAGTACTGTAATAGTTTTCTATTCCAAATGCTGGTAGCGCTTGTTATTGACTAAGTTCGTACTACTTACTTCCAGTATAAAATATCTTTTGGACAAAAATGTACTCAATTCGGTTGCGATAGAGGATGTGATCAAAAGTCATTGGGATAGAATGGTGGTTAATTATAAAGACATAGGACATATTCCCGTCAGAAATCCTAGTCGCTTGTAACGTGGTAGTTCGACTACACGTTACACGTGAAAATTTGCGCCGCGCAATAGAGAGGCACCGACAACCTCGCAACGTGGCAGGTCGAGCCACGAAAAGGCGCGGAGAGGGGGGAGTAGTTGGAGCGCGCGCAGCGCTGGCCCCGCGACCATGTGTTGCCGCGTGAGGAGAGCTCGTCCTAAGCTCTCGATCGGCCTCGGAGCAACCGTACCCGTACGCCATTGCAGCTCGCCTTCGCTCCCGCTATCGTAGCAAGTAAATAAAAGTGTATTAGCGTGCGAACTAATTAGTGCGGCTGTGCCTCGGGTGAACGCGACGCGACACGGTTAGTGTGACGCAATGCATCTTGACGAACACAGCCATGGCGGCGAGTCGAGTGCCGTGAGGTCACGTCGCCTGTTGCGAATGATGTAAGCTCTCGATTGTTCTCGCTATCGTTCCTTTGACGCTACTGTTATCCTTCATTCAAGCTACCGTTTGCCTCTTCCACGTCCTCGCTCTCGCACAATTCCTCGCTACCGTTGCCCAGGTAGGGCGCACATCTCCTCGCTATCGCTCTCCTCCCGTATCGTACCTCCCCGCTATCGTTTCCTCGCCCCTCCCGCCATTCCAACCAGCTACCGATTACTGTACGCTACCGAGCTACCGTTAGCAAGTACGTTAGCGATTAGGTTAGGTTAGTTCCTTATCAGAGTACCGTTAAATAACTCTTAGAATGCACGAATGTGCGCGTAAAATACGGGCGAGTATTGGGTGTCGCCGCGCTGTCGTGTCGAGGTCGTCTTATCGCGATTGGTTTTCGGGGATTAAACATAAGGGAACGGGCTTGCGCGATGCGGTGTATGGGAAAATAAGCGTTTGATGGGTCGGGGAATCGCATAACTCGCGAGAGTACGCCGCGACGGACGCGCTGGTCGTCGGGGCCGGTAGACTACCAGAGAGGTAGTCTACCGGCTCGGGTTCGGTGGGCGCGGGTGATCTCCCCGGAAGGAGATAAGAATTTCTAAAAATTGTTGCGGGGCCGCGTACGTAAATTCGCTCCTCCTCACGATGACCTCGACCGGCGGAGTGGCGCACCGCATAGTAGTTAATTCAGCGTAGCGCCTCTGGATTGTAGAGCCCGCAGGATCTCGGTAGGTTGCCGTGGTTGTTAAGAGAGAAAATGAGGAATAAATACGACATATCATATCAGCAGCAAGCCTTAATGAGTTTTATAACCAACGATCCTGTTCGATACTCTACCCATTCCTTGAAGCTAGCCGAGCTCACCTCCCACGCCGTCAGACCCCAACACAGGGTGGCGCTCATATGGAAAGGGGATCGCGGGATCCTCGGCATCTCGATGCCTGGCGCCCTGGGCCGAGGCGGCCCGCCGCCCTGTATGCATTGGGGTGTGACGGCGCGCGAAACTAGATTTAAGAACGCTGGGCTGCACTAGTAGACCCCAGCGTTTCACGCTTTAATGAGATGTTTCTGGGTAAGTTATATTTATTTATTAATAATTATATCTTATCATATTAAATTGAGTTGAGTAATTTACCTTTCCCCGCGTCTTTATTCCCTATATATTTCGAAATATATCACTGCCTCAGTGTAATAAAAAATAGTAATAAGTTTTCTAAAAGATACGTCAATGAATTTTTAAAATTAATTTCAAAGTGATATGTTCTTATTTTCAAGGCGATGTGGTTGAGAATGCAAATCCAAATCCACAGCTCAGAAAATTATACCATCATGATGATTTATCTGAACAGATAAGTATGTTGGAATTAAATGAATCATCACAAGAATCTCAGTCATCGATGGCAGGGAGGTCGACGTCGCTACATTGTCATAAGATAAAGGTGTGCATCTATATTTAATATACCATATAAATTAGAAAAAATATTTTTTGAGATGAGATCTAAAAAATATAGGACGATACAGATGTGTTTATTAAATTATTATCTACGTTATTTCCACTAATAAATACGTATATTACGGTTGAGAGTTGAAAATCAAATCCACGTCGTGAAACATTATGTAACGATACCAAATAGTTTTATTATATTATTATTGTTAGAGAAATCATTAACATGACCTACAATTTCCCCCATAGCATCTCAGCTATCGGCGTCGGAGAGATTGTCGCAGTCAGGACGTGGACATCGTCCACAATTTCTTCACCAGCAGCTCAGTCATCGATGGCAGGAAGGTCGACGTCGCCACAGGTCTGTCATCGACTTAGGAAAGTTTGTTGTCAAAAGATAAAGGTGTGCATCTATATTTAATATACCATATAAATTAGAAAAATATTTTTTGGGGACGTTTTATAGCATTAGATGATAAAATAAATTTCGCATGGAGATGAGATCTAAAAACTATAGGACGATACAGATGCTTTTATTAAATTATTATCTACGTTATTTCCATTAATAAATGCGGATATTACAGTTGAGAGTTGAAAATTAAATCCACGTCGTGAAACATTATATAACCATAACAATAGTTTTATTATATTATTATTTAGAGAAATCATTAACACGACCGACAATTTTCCCCACAGCATCTCAGCCATCGGCGTCGGAGTGATTGTCGCCGTCAGGACATGAGATATCGTCCACAGATTCTTCACCAGCAGCTCGGTCATCGATGGCAGGAAGGTCGACGTCGCCACAGTCTTTGTCATCGACGCAGGAAAGTTTGTCGTCAAAAGATGAAGGTGTAAATCTATATTTAATATACCATATAAATTAAAGAAAAATATTTCTTGGGGAAGTTTTATAGCATTAGATGATAAAATAAATTTCGCGTGGAGATAAGATCTAAAAAGTATAGGACGATACAGATGTTTTTATTAAATTATTATTTACGTTATTTCTATTGATAAATACAAAAGAAACTCACAGGTTAAGCAGATATTTTATTTTACAGAACTACCGTCAGAAGAACAAGACAATTTAAAAATGAAGTATTATAATATGATTGAGGCAGAGTTGCAGAAGGTTCCACTAATGGATCCATGCGCCTTAAAAAACTATAAGAAAAGTGCTCTTAAAATTCGGTTTAATTTTTTATTGAAATATGCCATTAAAATGATTGGAAATGAAACCTTGGCGAAATAAAATTCATAATTGTTTGGAATAAAATAGTACACACTACCTTACGCTTGATTATTTAAATAAAAATCAGTGCTTCGGTACTTCAGTTTTTGATGAACGTATGTATAAAGCTTCTTATTTCACAAAAAAAAAAAAAAAAAAAATAGCAAAAGCAAGATTTTAAAAGTTAACTTTGAGTAAGTGTGATAACAAAAATGTTTAAATTTATGAATTTTAAACTAATAAAATTTATATGCTAACATAATTTATTTTCTTTCACAATCTATAAAATTACTTGTATACAATTTAATCAAGAATCTTTAACTAAATCTTTAAACAAAGTACTAAAAAGAACAAACAATTGTAAATACCTAGGAATTATTTTCGACTTTAATATTAAATGGGATAAGCATACAAACTATATCTATAGCAAGACCAAATATCTAGTTTTTGTTTTCTTCAAACTGGACAAAATTATGAAATACAGAGACGTTGAGACTGATCTACTATGCACTTTATAATAGTACTAGGTTCACTTTAGCGAGGCATTTGAATTAGGTGATTTTAGAATATTATTCGAATACCATTTAGCGAGATAGTTATGAATAAATGTCAAACTTTGTAAAATGATAGATAATAACATAACTGAGGGCACTGATTTCTTGGTTTTTCATAATATCGTTTTTAATATTTTTTGTAAGCAAATTAGTTGTCTTTTCGTATGCTATATTGTGGCGCTAAATTTGAATTTTTAATTGACTTTCACACCCCCAAATGAGAAAAAGTTGTATTTTTCTTAATATCTACAACTTTCTCCTTTAACATTTTTTGTATAATGCTTAGAATTTAAATAATATTCTAAAAAGTATTTTTAGTGTCTGGTGTTTTAGGCCCAATTCCTGTAAATCCCTCTGAAATAATCTAATCACACCAAAAAAAAATTTTAAATTAATATGATCCTTCTTTGAATCCATGGCTAAGATGGATCTTTTTTGAAGTAACTGCTAAGATAAATCGTTCTTCTTCTCAGGCTTCGACATACGGGGTAAAGCTTTTAATATAGATTTAATTTCATCGAAAATTATACAGTATTGTAATATCTTTAATAGGCAGTTAGTTATACATTTTACATTAACTACAAGTTTACAATACAAAAATTTACCCCAATTATACTACTAAAGTACTACTACTAGTACTAAGTTACTGTAAGTTTAGTCACTAAGTAGCCTCTTACTTTTATGACATTGTCATCTTAAATATATAAATATTGCTAATTATAATAATTAGTATTTTTGACTATGGTATGCAATTGCAAAAACATATAGTGTGAGTAAGACACTCCATTAGTGAAAATACATACATACTTTCAAAATATATAGTTATAATATACAAAATAACATTCTTTTAAGGATCCAAGGATAGAATCAAGTTTAAGTATTATATCTCGCTATTCACAAAAATTACGAACGATAAGTATAGAAAAAATATGAAAGTTAAATAAGTATGTTATTTACTTGTGTATCACGGGTTATAAACAATCTTAATAATAATGCTGCAAAAGACAAGTTCATAGAATTCGAGTTAGAGCCAAAAGACCGTTTTTAACGATTTTTGGATGTGACCGCATTCGATGCATACACGTAGGATCAAGCCCAAGATAAATTTAGCAGCTTACTATTATGAGGGGGGTTCGCACACAAATTTTTATCCCGATTGATAAAAATTTCTCAGAGATAAACGAGTAACATCAAAATTTTTACAAACAAAAAACAGTCAAAAATTGAACAAATTGTGCCCGAATTTTTAAAAGACGTTGACAATCGGTATGAAAAAAAATAGTGTTTAGGTTTGTGCGAGAGGAGACTCCTCCCAAAATTTTAGCCTGATCGATCGAATATCGCATCTCACAAATTTTTCGATGACAAAACTATAAGGCACTTCCGTTTCGCGGTTGTGCCTAAAAATGTGTTCTAGTAGGATCGAGGTATATGAATAGAGAAAAAACCTGATTTCTTCTGTTCTTCTTTTCGTACAAATTATCTCGGGAAATCATTCTATTTTGCATAACTACCGAGGGATCGAGTCAACGTAGAAGAATTACTATACTCTCTCTCTCTACAAATAATTGTATGTGGAGATAGGTTTCATTTGAGGGCTGGTGAGTTAGAAATGGTTGCATAGGTAAAAAGTTGTCTAGGCTTAAAAATAGTAAAAAATCACAAAAAGTAATAAGAGTTTTTATGAAAATCAGCGATTTTTTCATTTTTTTTAAAATTCTATTATAACTTTTGATCCGAGCGGTCGATTTCAATCATCAGCGCTTAAGTACTAAGTAAAATAAAAATGTTAATCAAAATTTCTATATCTAATAATCTAAATTTTCCAAACGAAAGCTGAAAAAAAGTGCTAAATATAATTTAAGCCCTGGATGGTCGAAATTGACCGCTGGGATCAAAAGTTGTAAGGATTTTGAGAATAAGAAAAATCGCTGATTTTCTTAAAAAATCGGAAAATTGGCGATTCTTTGCAATTTTTGAGCCTAGACAACTTTTGACCTAGGCAACCATTTTCAAATCACCAGCCCTTAAATTAATCCCTTTTTCTGATACTTTGATTCTATTAAAACACATTTTTAGATTGCGCCTTGAGACAAAAAAAAATTTCTGGTTTTCGTTAGTTTTCCCGTGTTGAATTCCCATAAGAGAATTTTAACTGCCCCGTAAAAAAGTTTTGCAAGCGATCGCCATTTTTTCACACCAGATGGGCCAAAGAACTAAAAAAAGTTGTTCAGGTAGATGTGCCCTCAATTTGAAATCATCAACTTCCAGCACCCGAGTTCTGTGCTGTATAGGTCATAGATTTGCACATATATTGATTAATTAGGATTACAGTTCATCTGTCGACCTGGAATCAGAGCCAGAGAGCGAGAGATTCCGTACATGTATTCTGGAGATCGTTATATACTCGGGGTTGCCCCTCACTTCTGTGCTATAAGAATCCTATAAATGTACGCCATCTACTTATGATTAGGTAGGTTCTTGCATAGTTTAGCATGGTTGATAACTTATCTGATGCTGCCCTTTTGCCTACTGGGTGGGGCCGACATCTCAGGAAATACAAAATCCAAAACAATAAAATAAAGTTGATTCTTTTGATTATTTCAAAATTAGACGTCCGTTCTACTCGTCGATAATTTCTCGTCCCGTTATACTGAATTCATTATGTATGCAATAAATAGACCGCTGTGTCCCGCATCAGCTCTCAGAACTTCTCCTCTATCACCTTCTCTGTCTCCTTAATGGGCCAATAGTGATTTAATAATACATTTTTAAACACTCTTCGGGCCAAACCGATCTTACGAGTATCAACGACTGAGAACAGAACCTCAGAACTTGAGCGTTGAGAAAATATGTTTCTCGTATGTTGTAATTGTATTCCGCGTTTGATTACCTATAATGCAGATAAGCAAATACAATTGTTTCATTAAAATATCTCAATTATATTATCTGGATGAAAAAACGCATAGTAAAAAATGTACCGTAATGTAATAAAATCTGTAACAAACATAAAATTTGTAATAAAAAAACATAAATATTACGGCATGGTACGCCATAAAGGCGTCCGTGATTAGTTCCAAAACAGTGATGAGACAACATGATTGACTATATTATTTGTTAAACATCTGTAGGATGTTTGAAACGCTATCTCACCTCCCCACACGCTACTAATTCAAAATTCGATATTTTATAATAAAAAGCAGATTTTTATGGAATAACTGTTGTATGAAGATCATAGATAAAAACAATATTCAAAGCATTTATTTCTTTTGTGTATTGTTTATTTTCATATAGGTATACAATAATGATTTTACGGGCAGCTCAATTTTTCTTAGCATTCACCGTCCCCCCAGCAAGGAACGACACAGCATGCATCAAAATTGATGTTCTTTCGTATAAACTATCAATTTAAGGATAACAATTGTTATAGTTATTTTTAGCTTACAACTCTCTTGAATTTACGATAATCGCCGGCCAGTTGAATTACGACGGAGAAACTTTTACATTTCAACAAATAGCGATGATTATATATAAGGTTATAGTAAATTGACTATTTTTTTACTCGCATAGGCCTATTAAATTTATTTAATAATTATTCTCATTTTATGTTTACGAGCCTTTTAATGCCATAGTTTAAAATAAAAGCAGTATCATTTACAATAATAATAAATGTCTAACATCTATATTTAAAAAGTTTGATATAGTATTGTTATTGTTGACTACTTACAATAAACCTTCTTTTTATTTGGATTGAAAAATATGCCCTTTGACTTTAAAAGATGTTCTTAGAGTGTTGAATAATTATTGCTGGTGCAAAAAATGTCCCCTTATTTTATATTATATAATAGTATTGCTGGTTATGGCTACTCAAGTAGGATAATTTTATCTTTTAAAAATACTATTTCAAAGCGGTAGTTCTGCGTCTATGGACACTTGATTTTTACTTTGATGGTTTACTAATTAAATTTTTGAATCAAATGTCTAGTTTAAGTGAAGTAATAAAGATATCCTACTGTTATATAATGTAGTGTGTTAATCATTTTGCCTTAGAAACTAGCACCCTCGCTCTTCCTTTCAAATGCTTTGTTTGGAACATACTTTATTTGGATATTTACCTATGTCGATATCAGTTTTTTTCGTTTATTATTTACATATACGTTTATTGCGTATATCCATGTATATGCGCGTTAGTAACAAAGATTCTTTTGTAATCTTTATTTTTAAGATTTCTTAATGTTATATTGAGTACATAGTGATTTTATAATGCATTATATAATCTCGAAATAAAACTTGAGATTGGTTTGGATGGAAAATTAAATAAAGTACGTTATCGCTATTTCTATAAAGAGTAAAAAATGCATTTTCGAATTATCATTGATATTTTGAATAAGGATAAAGATTTTAAAGATTGAAAATATCGTGTATTACAAGAAGACTGTGATAAATAATTGTTATTATAATCGTCACGCAATTGTTTGCCAGTATTATATGACTAAGTATAGACCTCGTGTACTTATACTTTCAATAACGTAATGAGATTAAAGTTTCCTTATTTTATGTATTTCATCGTTTAAGCTAGTATTTTTAAAAATTTATTAGTACGGTAGTTGCTCTATCCTTTAAGATTGAATTTCATTGATCTCCCTTAGGATGTAAAATCACCAACGGTATAGCAGAAATATACCTTCAAATAATACAGGGGCAAACTACGATTTTCTTAAGAAATCTTATTACGATATACGGCATCATCAAGCTTATTGTTATATATTTTCTTTAAAACTCTCTCAAGTATGATGTATATTCATTTCTGATTAGATACGCATCTCCGTACTCACTTCGATGATATATCCCAGAGCATTGAAATAAACGTTGGAAAAGAAGAAACGTTAAACTCTTTTTTATTTCTTGCGCAGCATGAGCGAGCGTATCTTCCAGTTCGATCGAAATCGCGAGAATCTGCCAGTGATCCCCGTGCGAGAGCTTCCGCAGACAGTACAGGACGCATGTGAATATTACGATTGGATACATAAAATCCTTTCCTATCGAACTATCAGTTGTTCATCTACTTTCTTCAAACAACTCAGTATTTTACATATACAATCCCTCCTCGACGGGGACCGCTATTATTATTATATTTTACTCCAACTACTGTCCTAGAAAGCCGACAGATCCTACGATTTATATATTACTTGATTAGCGTTCTCAGCACTATTGTCCCCGTCCTATTACTCTATATAGTTTACTCGGTCTCGAAAACCGTTGTCGAAAAACAAAGAAGTCCTATACAGCTCTCGCTGAGAACGCTTTGTATTGATCACCATAACGCGCGAAGTAACATTGATTTGAATTTGTGACTACACTCAAACCAAGGTGTATCGGCCCGCACAGTTTGCCCGAGCAAGCCGCTCGAGCGCAGGGCTCGTCTCTACGTTATCGCGATCCACGCAAAGTTGTCGTGCTGGAAACGTCTTGCCTTTCGTTTCCACGCAGCGTCGTCGCTCGGCGTCTGGGAGCGTGACAAATAAAATGAACACCGGAGAGCCCCCGTATCTCGCAGGGGCGCAATAATCGCCGTAAGCTTCCAGGCTTTTCCTTTTGTTTATTTTCCGGTGCCAGTGTTACCAAATAACTGAAAACGTCGGCTCCTCGACGTCGAGTCTCCGACGTTCTCTGCGCGAACGGGAATCTCCGCGCGGAAAGATCCGACCGCGCGAGGGAACAGCACCGGCGCTGGGGTTAGCAGGCGTTGGACGACTCCTTTGCCAGCTAAGAATCCGACCAAAGCGAACCAACCCTGTGCGTGCGCGCGTCGCGTTCTCGCGCGTTGCATCTCGCATCCGGCGGCAGATACAAGCTGAGCCCCTGGTCTGACGTCCACAGTTGAGCAGCGGGCGCAGCTCCTTGCCTTGTCTCTCTCGAACTGGAAGATTTACTCGGCTCGGAATTGGCAGGTAACGGAACAAACGAACTGCCGCCTGAGGGAATCCTACCACCGACAGGGATTCCCTCGGCGGCGACGGTCACCGATTCTCCTCATACTCCCCCTATACACGCGTTCTCCTGCTATATCCAGCACGTCCTCATCGAAAAAGAAGCAGCGTACCGAAGCAAGGCCCAGGAGTGTCGTCAATTAAAATAGAAGAGCGCTCGATCGAGTAAGTACAATCGTGGTGTAGTGGAGTAGTGTGACAGCATAGTGTTGTTGTTGCTCGCGAGCTGAGTTGTCGTGGCAGCAGCGGAAAGTAGAAGTGGAGAGATTCATAGATGTTGCTGCTGGGCTCGGAGCGGAGCTTAGGCGCGGGCCTAGAGTAGCAGACTTGCGGGCCCGACGAAGGCTGCCGGGGCGGACTGAGACCCTCCCGGGGCCCCGCCGGCAGGGGGAGCGGCAGGCGGTGGTCCGGGCGGCGGATACTGGTAGATCGGCGGTGGCGGGGCAGCCGGCGTATCCGGCATGAACTTTGCTGTGGAAATTAACGACGGATTAGCACTAGGTACCTCGATATAGATGAATATACAAAGTGGTATACATGTTTACTGTAGTACGAGGGGATCAAAGATACATACACATACGTATGTATACAGTTATTGACTCGACTGTGGTCATTGCTTCGGTTATTGAGGGTATATCGCACCCTGGGGTTAATGGACTAATACTTTTTGCGCCTGTTGTGATGCTGCGAGGGAGTATTGGTTCGCTCGAGTGAAACGATGCGTGTACTTGACATGTTATTCTGTGTTATAATGGATACGTCTGAGTTGCAAGTTGTCTTGGAAATAAAATTATCGTGTAAATATCTTATAACAAAAGCAGTCCGGCGAGTAATGAATTCAGGAATTGATGGAAATATCAAGCATATTGAGTTTGTCTGAGTGATCGTGAATTTTAACCGAAATGAGAAAAGGTTTGATTAAGAATTGGTAAAATATATTTGATTTTGGGGATATTATTTCCGATTATGTAACTATCACGCTCAATAACTGAAGCAATTCAAATAAGCAAATACAATTCCCAAATAGATTACAGAAAGTCAATAAACGAAAGTTAGTAGAGAAATACTTCTTCACCAGAGTGGATACGGTGAGAAATTGGTGCACAACGTTATAACATAAACGAAACGGAATACATACATGAAATAAAGTATATAAATTCTGTTAGAAAATAATATCAGTGTTATTATGTTTCCTATTGTTATATATACCGATTACCCCGCAATGTATAGGTACAAACACCAAATAACATGGAAATTCGTCTTTCAAATAACGAACGAAAACCTAAAATTTTACTCAGTCAACTAAATTAACTCTGAGAAGTTTTGTGAGATACATAAATGTCTCATGTATAGATATGTTATGTGCCTGTCGCAAACCTTTTTGAACTGTTGAACCCTACAGATATTGTATAAGACCGAATATGTTTCAAAAATATAAGGTTTAAAAAATCTGAAATGTATGTGTGCATTGACTGATGTGTAAATAGTTTACAGTAAACTGTCCTATACCAAAAGCAAGAAGTGAGCCTTTCTTTGACGGTGTTCATGAGTGTGGACGGTATTACTATAAACACAGTAGGCGCAAAGAACTTTCTTTTTGCCTATGGTAACACGTTTGACGCCTGTATTGATTTTTGCAATTTTCACGTCTGTGAAGCGGCACTTATGTTACGTACATGTTCAAAGTAGTCATTTTATTGTAAGACTGTTAAATCTATGGATATTTTGTGTACAGCTATATGTCTGTAAAGGTAAGATTATATTAAAAATGGTATAGAGATAGAAACATGCCTAAGATAAATATTATAGTATCGTGCACATTCAGAATTGGCGATATTCTTACCTATTATTCGATGAATTCGACTACGACTCTCGAATACTAATTATTGCCTGCATTAATCTTCCATCTCGATCGACGTCGAATATTAATCAATTAATAGTTTTTTAGTCTTTTCAATTAAGCGAAAAACAAAGAGAGTAAAATTTTTACCAATTAAAAACGCAAGAAAATAAGAAAAAGTAATTCTTGACATTTAAAACATTGCAGCTATACGTCGTTAGAATTTCATTCAATTTATTTTTTGAAACAGCATATATTTGTGTACCATGGCAATGATAATAAGTGTATAAACGTAACAATAACAGTTTCTTGTATAATTAAATTAAAAATAATGAAGAGTAACATAAACGATAATAATAATAACCAATAACGCAAAATAAATGCTTCGAGTGCCTACAAATAATAAGTCTCACACATTACAGATTGCAATTTGCGTTTGGCATATCGTGTGAACAACAACATATCATAATAAATCGCAATCTTATGAAGTCTTATACATATGTAAATTTTATTTTCACATATTCGGTACTTTATGATTCAGGATTGAGGAGAATAATTGTGATGCTTCGTACTGAACAACAGCGAATAATATAACTATCAATTTTTAGGTGGTCCCGGCCATCAATTGTTAACAATAACAGAATCATGATCTGACTTATTTTGTCTCAACGTTAGGTTAGTAACTTTATAACAATCGGCTATACTGATACACCGAAACAAAAATTGTAAGGCAAACAGAAAATTCGAGAAAAAAAAGAAAATGTCACTTTGTGCTATACGAAACTTGTTGCCGGAACTTGTCTCCAGATCAATGAGTTTAAGCTAAGGTCTTTTAATCAGCAAAATAATCTTGTCTCTATCGCGGGAAATGTCAATTATATTATAAGTAGTGGGATACACTTCTCCAATACTTTTCTTTATTTCAACTTTATTCATTTAATGCACGGACTTGTATTCGTTTGTTTCGGTTTTATTTCTCTCCAATGGAAACCGGCTTATTATGCACTACGCACATACGATTTTTGACGAAAAAAAGAAAGGATGTAACACGTTCGTTTGAGTTATATATGTATAGGCGCGATTATCGCACGAGACAATCACTCCGAAAGGGAGTTCATCCGTAAACTATGATACTTCAGACAAGATTTTCTGATTTATTCTTTTTTTTTGTTCCTAATTTACATGTACTTAACATATCATTCAACCGCTTCGAATTTCTTACTAAACCAACAAGTTCAGTATTGTATGCTCATTCCTCTTGTCGCCGATTTTTCCACAACAACACTAAGCTCCAACCTACTCTCGTTCTCGTGCACCGACAATTTCAAGCTCGCCATTTTTCATTATAATTTCTTTTAATTTTAAGTCGCAAAACACATAAGCACGCCGCATATTCGCCCATACAATGGACTCGACACAGTATAACAGAGGCATTTTCTTGTGTCCGATGTCGATTTTCGCTAAAAATGCACACAGAACTCGTAAAACGTATTTGCTTACGGTCTTCTATATTTTTCTTTTTTCATTCAATGGTAATGAGAGCCGGTATCTATTTGTGGTTGATGTTTACGTTATTATTATTATTATTATTTTTATAATTTGCTGCACGATCCGCTATTCAAGCTTATATCAAATGACTTTTGACTGGAAAAGAAAATAATGCATTATACCTCTGATGGACTCGATCGACGTGCCACACGAGGAAACATATTATATCTTAAGATCTTTGCACCTCATTTGTACACATTGAAAATTATCTAATAAAACGCAGTTTTTTCTCGTTTAATTCACTAATAATAATCATTATCATTTCATTAGTTATTGTGGTTTTTGTTTGTCAAGGATATAATTAGCATCAAATTTTTTTTTAATTATATTTATATGTATATTATTAACATGTATGTATATATTTAACATCGGTAGATAATTTTTTCAAGACTTAATTAATTAGTTATGTATTGCGGATATGCGTGATGGACGAATTAGCCTCCTTCGATATCGCGTGACATTCTTCTTCATTCGCGATCGCCTCGAACATCGCGGATAAGGATATAATAAGCCTTGAGCAGCGAGTAAGTAGCTCAGTCGTAGATACAATTTCTCTCTTCGACGCTCCAAGGAAGCTGATTCGGTGTTAAAACTTTGAAGATGGAAATAAGCTTCAAAAAACTTTATTATCGTCGAAATGAATTTAAAATTTTATCTTTGTTTTGTTCCAATCCATCTGTTCCTTCTCACATGTCGCCGACCGGAGGATCGCGAACGCGATGGACAACGCTGCAGCCATGGAAGAATCGCGAGAACGGACGAGTTCGCGAGAGGGAGGCAAAAACAGACCGTCTGTTCTCTTTCTCTCCAGCGATGCATCATCATCATCGTCATCGTCATCGTCATCGGGCTTCGACGAAAGCCTATCCCCCAGCTGTATGTCTGTGTGTGCGATGGTAGTAGAACGAATGACGAGGGGGATCGACCTTTGTCGTTACGCGCGAAACCAAGATCTCGCTTGGCTCATTACGGCCTCTTCTCTCTGTCTGTTATACTTAAACTCGGGTGTTTGTCTTTCTGCCCTCCCTCTCTTTCACTCTGTCTCTTACTTTCTCACAACACGAATACGTTCGTATTTCGTGATTATTCCGAGTCGCTTCCCCCGGTGTAGCACGCTGAAAATAACGCATTTTCACAGATTTTAGATGAGTTTTGTCGACAGCTTCGTGTCGCTGATGGACGTGTATTAGCAATCGGATAACAGCGCGATCAGTATAGCAGGTTGTAGATTTTCGAAACGCGTTTCTCACTCGAGTTAGTTGGAAATGTAGCACGGCATGCATCGACTGATTTTTTAATAGCGCGAAAAAAGGGGACACGTATTTTGGATTTTTGTTTGTCCATCAGTTTGAGGCGGTCTTAAGAATCAATAGCATGCAAAGTAGGTCACCCAAGTCTGTGTGTGACTCGCGAATGGGTTACACTGCAGATCAATTACGCGACTTTCTTAATCGGTGCTAAACACGAATTAGAGAGTATAAACTTTCCGATCAACTATTTTTCAAAAGCAAAAATTCCAGTGTTTTCATGTAAACTGTTTTCAACGCACTAAAAATATAACGTCTATACTAATCGATCTAATTATTTCTTTTTTAAACTGCCAAAAAAGAAAGAGTTGTTGAAAAACGTTTAAAGAAAAACACTCGGAAGTTAAGATTCACTAAGAGTATAGCTATGAAGAATTCGAGGCATTTCTATGTTAGTTCTATTATGCTATTTCTTTAATCTAATAATCATAAACATGCATCTTTAAATTCGAAATTCATAAGCCATGCAAATTGGTAGCAGTTCCACGATGCTTGGATAGACACTTGCAAACATTGAGTACACGTCAGAATGAAGTTCTGCGCTTTAAGCACGAAGATCGTCCCAGTTATTTGTGTCGAGGTGTATGTATCATCATGTTTGAAATTTTCTATCTTGTTTATCAGTAAGTATAGGAATATAGTATAAGTTATTTGTATATACAAAAATTGAGGAGGAACTGTTATTAAAAGAACATTTGAGGTTTACATGCCATAGAGATGCTTTATGGAAAAATGATTGCTTAAAACTGCTGATGATTTTTTTATATCAAGTGATAAGCTATTGTGGATTTAATTTTCAGGGTTTTTATTACAAAATAGATTATTATATAGAGGCGACACAAATATTCTAACGATCTAGAGGATTGCTTTTCGTCTGCTCAACTAAGAATCAATCACTGTTGTATGAAAAAAATACTGAATAAAATTTAATGCGTTCTATGAGCTTTTACCATACATAGACTAATAGCTGAGAAAATATGCCTTGCGCCTGTCATATAATAAGATTATAGAAATAAATAATTTCTTAAACTTTCTCTTTCTTTAATTAGCATAATAAGAGATTTCTATGAGTCAATAGATTGAAAAATCTCGATTGCAGAGAGACAAAGAAAGAAGAAAGTCATAATAGATAAGAAAAATAAGAGAGTAGAGTATTTGAGTATAAAGAAAACATGTACATAGCTTACCGTATTAAGTAGAGTAGTTGAGGGTTCGTAAACGGGAGTTAAAGTATTGGATCGATAGGGGAAAGAAAATTTAAGGGTGATATACATCCGTGAAGTCTTCTTGTCAATCGTGTTGTGCGTTGTTACAAAGTTCGGGTTTTGTAGTGTTTTTTGATTATTGAATTTCTGATATTTTGGACCATGATTTTTTTTCGCTTCAGCTTAAATAATTTGTAGTATCGTATGAAAAAGCAGCCCAAAAGCTTCAGAAATACAACGTCTGGGACTAGCTTCGGAGAAAATACAGAGGGCGGGAGTCGATTAAAAACAGACAGACACATAACAACATCGTAGGCAATTTTAGAGACGCAATATGATATTTGGTATAATATGGAAAGTTTCTTTGACCAATTTACGGTATTACAGTTGAAAAAGTATATTAAATACGGAAGTCCATGATCTAAGAAGATTCATCTCCTTTGCTTAGGAGTAATCGGATCTGTCGTATACTTCTTGTATTGTAATACCTTCCTTCAAGTATACAAATATGATATTTGTACGACTTTTGATGTATATATTACGTTAAAAATTCGTTAGTATGAATACGCAAAGTGGTTAGTATAGTTATTATGAACACAGTTATGAATCGAAACCAATGGTGTAAAAACTATGTAAAATATGTAACTTTTCATAATAAATTTGAAAGTGACCGACGATGGTTATTGATGGTTTTTACATCATTGTTCATGATAGGTGAAAGCTCTCAATGGCAGTTTGTACAGAAGGCGAAGCTTTCAAAGTGAGATTGCCTTCAACCAAACAAGCACGGCTTATCAATTAGTTTTGTTATTCTAAAGGGTCGAGTTCAACCCTCAATGAAAATTCCTAATTCAAAAACAAACAGAATATCGAGTCAATGATTTATTTTATTTCTATGATCTAATGTATAAATGTTTTTGATTTATTTTATTTCTATGATTAATGTTACAAATCTATAAAAATAGAATACCATGCTATTCTAAGTGAATACAAAACCACGTGAAAATCAGTTTTGTTCTAAATACTCTTAACTCAAAAAAAAAAAAAATAGAATAAAAGTTTAAATAATAAAAAAAAGAAACTTTTAAAAAATGTTGAGTACACAAATGGTTTTGAATGTAGGAATTTCCTTCATCAGAGTTTGTGTCACAGATTCATACAGAGACAGATAGCGACAGAATACATCAGCAAGTCTATGTATATGTATAGAAACGATAGAGACAAAATATACAACGGAACATCGATCCAGTGATTCCTAAGGAATGCTGACCTTTAAAACAAGAGGTTAACAGAAAAAAAAATTGAAAAAAAGTTACAAAGTAAAAGAACAGTTAACAATATTTAACATCCATTTTAAAAGGACTTTAAATTACAGGTTAGGTAACAACCTACACAGTAAAAAAAAGAGACACAAAGTCGCGTTTGCTACCTGACTCACTCACACACAAATCTCTTCCACCAATCAGCGCGCCTACATGAAGTTTGCTAGACGAAAAAGAGAAACATAGAGTCACACGTTAGAGACTGTTCATTATGAATAGATAAGATTTTATACAGAAGAAAATGATAAATTTGTTATTTTTTATGTACAATTCGAATGAAACGGTGTGCTAATATATTCATTTTTTTCTCATTAAATTTTGAAATTCACTACTGCGTTGCGACACGTGACATATTCGATCCATATAAAATTATATTTAAAGCATAATGATTGTTAAGGGGGACACAACACTTTCAAATCCTGAAAAAAGTACAATATTAAAGTAAATAATTTGATTTTTTTAGTGATACTTGGTAATAAAACCCTTGAATTTACCGTTCTAAAACATGAATTACCCCTACTTACTCATTGTGGCACTCGGTACAATGTTTTGTGAATTGTTTCACTGTCAGTAGGATTTCAAGTGAACGAGTGGTTTTTTTGAGCTAAAATTTTAGAAGGACACTTTGTACACTTGTTCTAAATGTTTAGAAAATGTTTTATACGCAAAAAGGTGGCATAATAAGTGGAAAAAATGAAAAAATCTATTATTTTCATCGCCAAACATTTTCTACGCATTCAAATTAAAATCCAGGCATTCATACCAAAACTACAAGTGTACAAAGTGTCCTCCTAAAATATTAGCCTAAAAAAACCACTCGTTTAATTAAAATCCTACAGATAGTGAATAAATTCACAAAACATTGCACCGAGCGCTACAATGGGTAAGTAGAGGTAATTCATGTTTTAGAATACCAAATTTGAGGATTTTATTGCTAAGTGTCACTAAAAAAATATCAAATTATTTATTTTAATTTTGCACTTTTCCCTTGTAAATATTTTTTTCACGCTTTAAAAAGTGTTGTGTACTTTCAATCCTATTTCATATAGCTAATTTCTTAGATGTAAATCAATGTATACGTGAAATTGTGATTCATGTTACTATTATATCAAGAGGAAAAACTAGTTCATCCGAATGCATGGAATTGAATCTTATAGAAACGTCTATAGTATCACCGACCAGTATCGGGTTAATCCATTTGACCAAAAGTTGAAATAATATTATGATAATGAGAATGTCAAAATATGCTTATTCATTAAAAGAATTTTCTACCTGAAAACTGAACTAAAACTGAAAGTATTATACTAAATACAAAATATTCCGTTGATGTTCAAAATATTAAAAAAATATCATCGTAGCATAAATATCGTTGCTGAGTAACAACTATTTATGTCGAACTTTTTTGTCTCTTTGTCAACTAGCTTGAAGGCGCAAGCAGCAACACCTGCCATTGATATGAACGATAATAAATTATATTGTCAAACTCGAGCGAATGTCTCAATTCGTCGGTGAAAAGTACGGCGAGGTACATCGACGTACACATAACACTGAGTTCTTGACATTGAACAATTATATGGCCAGTAACAGTATCAGAAGTAGCTTTTTTAAGTATATGTATAATGTGCGATGTTACTCACCGACAATGATGGCCAGCACGATTAGTCCGATGACACCCATAATTATCATCATCTTTGCACAAACGAAAAAACATGGGTTAGGTACAGTTGAGAAAGCAATCATGAGAAATGCTAGAATAACAAAATTACCTTCAAGTTTTGTAGCCAAAACTTCCTCTTTAGCTTTCCAGCTTGCTGTTCGAACTGTGAAGCACCTTGCTGGAGTGCATCTGCGAACGGGAGAAGAGAAATTAAATTAGCTTGCTTTCAGAGTCAAGAGCACACCTTGTTACTTTAATTCTGACGGTCTTTTTGGTCAAAAGAAGCGCGTGAATCGTGATTCAAATTTATAAACTTAAAAAATTGTGAAAAAGTAAAGTAAAATATACGTGCATGTATTCAACAGCATAAATTACAAGTGTAAAAACTATAAAAGTACTTCAGATTCTAGTAATTTGATTTAAAAGCACACGCGAAGCGAATTACTGCTCTTTATTTAGCACTATTTGACAATTATTATTGGAATAAGTTATAGATAGTGCGCTCGACACTTAAAGTTCTTACACACGGTACTGTTGAAAATAACCGCCCAAGGTATCAATCGGGACTAATGGTATTTTAACGTAATTGACGAATGCCCAGGGTAATTTTTTTTATTGTTTTCTATTTTATCTACAAAGTATCAAGACGAACTATTCTTTGTAAGGTATATAGAAAAAATGTAATACGATATCCATTATTTTTAAATCATCATATAATTCAACATTAAAATTTGTTTCTTATAATTGTTGGATAAAAATCCTTTAGCTTATACAGAGCATTAAAAATCCCAACGCTAACATTTGTTATTATTTTAATTTGAATGAACGTTATCAAGCGTTCAAAATATCTCCATGACGATACGCCGATTGAGTGCAAGTAAGCCGTCCGTTTTATTGATTAGAAGTGTTAGCAACGACCTCGCGCGATAACAGAATCAATAAATATATTTTTGCAACACTTAAACTTTTAGGGGCATGGGACGAGTGGCGATAATTTTCATAAATCAAAATAAAAGAGCTGTCATGTTCCATCAACTATCAGAAATATATAAAATCTCGTACAGCATAGTAAAAATGCTATACTTAAGGTATTTAAAATGGATGACGTATATTCCTTTAACTATGAAAAATATCTGAATAAAGTACGAGGAGATATTATATTTAAACGTCAGAATAAGTAATTTGTAGAAATTGCGAAGAGATTATCAATCAGCCTCACGGTTTTTAAAAAAGATACAAAATTCTCGAGAGCTGGTAAATCCATATTGCTTCGTGAACTTTGACCTCGTTTTTTTCGACTTTCCCGCTCGGAGCTATCTCTAAGCCGCTTCTGTAAAGCTTCGTAGATGGCGTGTACTTGCAACTATTCACTTTACTTACTGCAGTGTAAATATCATTATAGAGAAGCAGCTGCACTCGCAAGACATTCAATTCTCTTGTATGCTTCTATATCTCGAACCGTTTACATAAGATAATTCAATGTAGAAGACTGAATTATCTTTCTTACCATCCTTGCTCTCCCATTATCCCGAATTAATTAAAATTTTAAATCGTATCTCACCAGCTCGGTCGTCGAGTTCCGAGAGCTTCTGATCACGCTCCAGGACCTTCTCGACGTTTGTCTTCATGATGTCGACGACCTCGTCGACTTGAGCCTGCGTTTGCTGTAACCGCTTCTGGGCGGCGACCTGCTGAGGCGTCCTCGGGCCGCCGACGATGCCGTCGGCTCCCGGGGCGCCCGGAGCCGCGCCACCGGCCGCATCAGGGGCAAGTCCGCCCTCGGTTGCCCTGGAAATCAGAAGCGATTTTATGGATGACTGGGTTCAGCTTTAATGAAATTATTGTTCTGAATATCGTTACTTGCAATTCAGACAACACTATATGCTGCACCATATCGCATATTAAATTTTTTACCCTCGCATGGAAGTTATCAGATGAAACGACTCTGCCGTTCAAACTCGGGGTATCGATAGAAAAGTTTTGGGGCTCATACTTTTCACTATAAAAAGAGTGAGATGCAGTTATTTTAAAAGTTTAGAACCTTTCCCGTATATGCTTCGAACCTCAATATACTTCATTGATGAAACTTTCAGTGGCGCCATGATTAAACTGAAAAACGCTGCCCTGAGAGAAATATTATCAACGGAGAGCGAAAATTTGAGAAAAATCAATTAACGATATTCGCACAAAGGGCGTCAACATAGTTATCACTTCACTCCCTTTATAGTAAAAATTCATCAAAAGTTTCAGCACGGCCAATCAAAATTTTACATTAAACTAATTGCAAAAACAGCATAGAATATACAGCGAGTCCATAATGAAATGGAACTACGTGTCCCGTGCGTTTAGCGCACCTGACAATAATTTCCGAGCGCGTGCAAAAATAACACAGCAGAGCACAGAGAGCGTAGGTTCGTTTGCTCGGCATAAACATGTTAAAGGGACGCGTAGGCGAAGAAAAAGCAAAAGCGTTGAATATTACGTGTAATTATTCGTACATAAATTATCATTCCGGTACTATATAGTCGAAAAAAAAAACGTTAGAGCTGCTGGAGGAGCAAGCGAATCGCTTCCGGGCAAACTAGTATAATCCTATTGTGGCCTGCAATGATGATGCCGCACACTGTCAGAGGCTGAACACAGCGGTCGTTTGCTCCTACGCACGCGCGCGAGCAAGGCGGAGTCTCAGAATTTTCGACATCCTTCTATCTGCTTAGTCGAGTGGAAAAAAATCGTTGTGCACAATTGACATGGCTGTGTTCTTTTTTATTTTTCTTATCGTACCGCATTTCGTTGCGTTTTCAAAGCATTCACTTGCATATACGCGTTGAAAGAGTTAGAAGTGAAATCTTTTAACGGAAAGTTGCGCAAAAGTTAGCTCTTCGTCTTTAATATTAATGAGCTCTCTTAGAGCAGGTAGCTGTAGTTAAGAACTTTGCGACGAACCTCGAGTGATGAAGAAAGTTGAAGCTCGTTTTTCCGTGTGGCTGTGTGTAAAAAGTATTGTGTTAGACAAACAGAATAGAAGTCATTCATTTTTCGAACTCGGATAGTCGTGTGACCAGTTTACGAAATCTAATATTTTTTATAAATATTTACCCGCACTCCCTCAAAGCAGAACTTTTTATCATTCATCCTTCCTTTTAATTAAAGGATGCAACGCGCTCTTCAATTTACGGAGCGAGCGCACCACTCCGAAGCAATATCACGACGAATCTACAAACCGACCGCACAGTCGACGTGACAAGCTACGTCGTAAGCCGCGAAGCCTCGTTAATTTTTAAGTATTTGTTTGACAATATCCGCAGTGCAAATATGCGGTTCGCCATCGATTATCTAAATATAGAAATGCGGGCATGACGCGTGGCGGATATTCATTTTCAGAACTTTGTACATTGCAGGCTCTACAACGGGACTCTCTTTGCTTTGCGCCCTTGTATATATATATGTATATATATATATATATATATATATTCAAGACACGTATTGTATTGGTCTTGATGCGACGATTTGGATCGAAATTCGTCAAAAATAGAGTTAGACAGGCATTTTGTAAAATGGAAAAAGAACTGTCTCCACTTCGCTAGTGAGGGTGAGCTTTAAATACTTGATTTCAACTAATTCTACTTAGCTGTGGTCAGGCGCACAAATGCGCGATTAAAATGTCACAAGGCCTAAATGATTTACAATAAATAATTATTGCTGTTCGAAACTGCGATTCGCTAACGTAACAACTTGTTTTTAATATGCAAACAGACCAGTCATGTGGTTGGGGCTCATTCACTAGTCTTCGCGATGATCGATAATTACTCTCGTTTTTACATTGTTCAATACTCTATATCACTATACGTCTATACTATACGTATACGAAATCGAAAAAAAATGTGATAAATATTGGTATTGGAATCAGACAGATGCACATAACATCAATCAATATCTTCACCACGAGCAGCATTTTAGAATCACAGGTTACATAACTCGACAATTTTGCAATTTAAAACTGTTATGAAGCGAGTGACTTTAAGGGCGCGAAGCGCACACGAACCATAAAGTTCGATAAATTTAATTAAACATGATTTGGGTCAAACATGACTGTGTAAATAACGGCTAATAGAATCATTGCACTATTTTCATTCAATTTTACGTAAACTATAATATATCGCGTTAGGCAAAAGGTTACGTAAATTTTGCATCCAATTTTCGTTGACACGGCCAATATTTGTATATCTTGCTTTCGGTGGCTGGCCGAGTCTATATCTATATGCAAAATGCTTTCAAGCTCGTTTGAAAAATTCAACTTTCATTCGCGAGGATCAGAATGCGCATTTCAAAAAGCAGAAACCAATACACTCGAATTTTCTATTGCCAAACTGTCGAGATTTAGATTCGCAAAATGAATCGACTATCGAAATTAAACCAAAATCGATTTTTAATTAAATCCTCGAAAAGACACCCACCCTCTCAAATATTTGGTTTCACTTTCAGATTTCAAGGTACCTCTGTTGCCTGCTATTTATATTAAAATTATAAATACTCCATCCAATAAACTCCCCTTGAAGGTCAAAGTTCAAAGTGTCTCATCAGTCTGCTACCTACGTCACGCGTGATCTTTTAATAAAAACGAGAGCGTAAGTCGCGCTCTCTGCAGTTTTCAGAAAAAATCATCTTTCTTGCCGTTTTACGTTGTCCCGCCTGGTATCCCGTTTCAGGCAGAAAAGCCGGAGCATAATCGAAAGCCACCGATCACACGAGCTAATCCTGAAAGTTCTACCTCGCGCCGCTGCTATTATAACCCGTACACCTGCGCCGCGGCAGATAAAAATTCCTCGCTGCTCTTCATTAGCTCTCTCTTTCTCACTTGGCGACTTAAAAAGAGAAAAGTGTCTGCGTATACGAAACTCGCGTGCTTCCTCATCGATTTTTCTCATTTCCCGCCGAGACGAGATAAAAATGACGACAGAACCTGGCTTCGGATGTGTTCTGCACACACTCAACGGCAGCTCTGCAAGCTTAATGTCGAGCGCAAGCAAAGCCAGGCGTGGAAAACGACTACGACAATAAGAAGCTGCAACGGCGCTAAAAGGAGTCGAGTCGAGCTTTGCTGCGCTTTATTGGGAATTCAGTGACGTGCCTGCTTCTGGCTGCGGCCCCGCGGAAGGAGAAATCGATTGCCGCCTCGCGCGCGCGAAGCAGAGACAGAGCGAGAGGGAGAGAGGCAGAGAGATAGAGAGAGAGAGAGAGAGAGAGAGAGAGAGAGAGAGAGAGAGAGAGAAAGCGCTGGGGGAAATTGCGCCTTAAAATGTTTCGTCGTCGTCGTCGTCGCCGCCGTCTTCTTCTTCTTCGCGAGGGCCACTCGAACAGCGTTCGACACAATTTCCCGAGGAAAATCCTGCGAGATTTTCCGCGCACGCCGTCTATCGCTGCTTAGTGCGTCCCCTTCCCCCCGAGCAAGCGAGCGAGCGAGCAACCCCCGCCTATATTGATCGATCTCTGCTCCCTCACTGCCGAGCGAAAGATACTTTTGAATTCCGAGTCTGCGGCGCTCTTCGATTTTCCCCAAAGTCCGTCGCGCCCAAAGTGACTGGGCATCAATGTCCGCTCGCTTGCTCGTACACTCGTGCATTAATGCGCGCACGCTTTTCCTCGTGTGAGATACATGTTTTATCTGCGGCCGATTTGCGCTCGGTTGCGCAATGACTTTTTGTTTCTCTTCGCTCGTGTCGACGAATTCTGCCCATCGTTTGGAGGAATTTTTTCTTCTCAGGGAGAGACGTACTGTTATCGGCTGACGGAGGCCGAGTCGGCCATGTGACGTCCCAGTAAGGAACTCTCGGTGAAATATAAATCGAAGCACGCGATGGGCCAGGGAAGGCTCGACAACACGAGTGTCGCACGGGAAAATAAATCCTGAAACTGCGACAGTAGCTCTAAAACCGACGTTAATCCGCGCGGTCATAAGGGCGACTCGAGGTTCCAGTATAAATGGCTACGTTCATGCACAGTCGCAGTACACACACACACACACACGGCCGAGTGCGCGCAAACTTGGTCTGCAGTCGAAGGCTCAATGAGCACCCGATCAGCCTATAGATGTTAGAAAAGAATCTTCCTCGGATTATAACGGCGAACGATAGAAGGAGGGACGAGTCTCTTCATCGCACGTCAATACCGCCCCGAGTTTTCACACATCCACACATAGACACATCAGAGGGAGAGCGACGAGCTGACTTGGAGGCCGAGCGTTAATTATTTACTACTCACATGATGAAGGGCTGTCGCGCCGCTGTCCGCGCTAATCGACGCTCTTCGTTGGCTGATCAGTCCTGGCGAAAGCTTCTGGATTCACACACAATCGAGCACTACCAAACAGCAGCAGCAGCAGCAGCAGCAGCACTTCCGGAGGAGCGAGCCCGCCGCCTGCGACTACTAGGCGTGCGCTGGTATTGATAAATTTTCCGAGAGCGCTACCACTTCGCCCCTCTCACTCGCTCTCTATCTCTCTCCTTCTCCGCGAGATATCTCGAACGGGCTTGCGCGGATTCGAATCTCCCGCGCTGAAAAGCTTGCCCGCTCTTTCCGCCGTATGGGACACACTCGAGGGCGAAAGCTCGCGACGCGGAAGTAGCTCGGACGAACTCGCCGCAGAAGTTTCTCGCAACGCACTGACGAGGACGGAGACAGTGAGAGGGTAAAAAGACGAGCCGAGCGAGCCAGCGCTTCGAGCGATCGAAGCGATACGTCGCGTAGGCGCCGCTCTCTCTCTCTCTCTCTCTCTCTCTCTCTCTCTCTCTCTCTCTCTC
>QLSS01000131.1:178158-247563 GCA_024372645.1 Trichomalopsis sarcophagae
ATATATATATATATATATATATATATATATATATATATATATATATACACATTGTTGACAACACTAGGTTATACAATTGTGTAGAGTTTTGCGGTGTAGTAAAATTACCGAAAATGTGTGGAGGGAATTTCCGTGCAGTCAATATCTGTGTAGAATTTTTCCGTGCAGTTATTTTTGTGTAGAGTTTGTAGGGTGTTGAAATTGTAGAAAACTTCTAAAATTGTAGAAAATTTTAGACTTTTTTAAACTGAAAATTTTTTAAAAATTGGTGAAAATCTTAGAAAATCATGTATTGTCTTCGACACAAAAGTGCGAAATGTACTAGTTTTCGTAATGAAACTCAAATGTACTGGTTTTCGTCAGGAAATTGATATGTACAACTTTTCGTTAGTAGTGATAATATCTCTTCTAATTTGTATATTCTGTAAACTACATTCTTGGTTAAAATAAATAAATTAATGAATAACTAGCAAATCTATTATTAAATATGTTTATTTGTCTCTATTGGTCTTCCCGAGGCAGTGGCCACCCAGGGACAACAACAGATAAAGAAAAAACATTTTCTCCAAAAATATTGTTATTATTAAATATTTTTCCAGCATGATTGATTGCTATGTACGCTACAATTCGTCGTTTATGATACTTTAAAAGTACAGATTATAAATATTTATCCAAAATGTAATATGCAAGTTGTTCCGCAATATATAAAGTAAATCGACTAGAAAATATTTAATAACAACTTTGACGTTCGATCAAATAATCAAATAGTTTCTAAAAGCGAATTTAAAGTATCGATTTCACTATTTGAGATATACCGTATGTTTGTCTTAATTTTATACCCTAATACTTCAGAGACATCTGTTGCAGTTCGTGAATTAAGTGTTATCTCAAGCTGATTATACAGCTATATATTTTTAGTAAATTCCATTTGGCAACAATACATTTTCTGTGTATTTTTGCCTGCAATATATAAACATTTTAACCGGTCAAATATTAATTATATTTATTCAAGTAAAATCGTTCTGAATTTGGTCCAAAATGCGCTAACCATTTTTAGTAGTTATCTATGATTCGTATGATCATAATTATAAATATCATTCAATAAATCATTTTGTTGCTTCCTTTCTAAGGAAGCTTTGCAATAGTGATTTTTGGAGTTTGTGTAAAAACATGTAGAAAGAGTGTTTTGATACATTTTCAGTCAAAAAATCGTATCTTTGGATATGTCCGTACGGCTGTTTGTGTATTCGTTCGTATAATCTGTATCTAAGCTTCTACTTAGTGGATTGCAATACACCGTCCCCTCTTTTCTTTTTGTTTTTACTACAATATAATAAGAAAACAGTCCGTTTTTACATTTTGTAGACGCATTTTTTTATAGTGATTTTTTAGTTTTGAGATTTTAGTTTTTTCTAATATAATTATTAGAAAAGTTGATAAATAGCTCAATATGCACCCGAAAGAAAATAAAATCTCCTATCTGTTTTTACCGCGGAAAATTTATATTATGATTAGTCGTTCCTTTATTATACACTATTAAGTGCCATTTTTTGAAACTGGTTTAACTTATAAACTAAATGTCGAACCTTTCAGAAAAATAAAAAAAATACATGATTGTTAAGAGTTGTTAGAACTATACACCACTTTAATTTTTAGTCATTTCATGGAGCAGATCTGGAGAAAAACACCAAAAACTGAAAAAAGTCGTTTTCCCATGGCGCGCAATAACTGGAGTGAAAAGGCAATAATCAAGTTTAAATATTAGATTAAGTTATAGCATTATATTATATCATCTTGATACCTCTCTTTGGGCACTTTATGAAACTAGTTAGTTTCAAAGATACTGAGGTTAACAGACTATTTTTCTAACCCCGTGTACTCTGCACAACTAAAAACAGATCTCAATTTAACAATTATAGCTATGTGAGAAAAAGAGGGGGAGAGTGAACGAATTATAATTGATTACGTATATGTAATTGATTAAAAATAATTTTATCCATAAAACGAAAAAGGACAAAAACTTTATAGTATTAAAAACAATTTTGATATTAAAGGATTACATAATGTTGAAGAAAGATGAGTGCTAAAGAATTGGCAGCGATTTTTTTTATTTATGATGATGAGGTTTATTTTTTAAATAAGTATATATAATCAAATAAATCATTGTTATGAAATTTCAATAAGTATGGTGTCAACAATTTTTAGAGCTCTGTAAAAAAGATTTTGCGTGATGAATACTTGGATTGATTTATTTGGATTCGCCAATACATTAAACCTATTATTATTTTTCTGTCATAAATAGGTATCCAATTTCATTGTCTGCATGTGTATAATTAAAAAAAACTAAAACATTAACGTAAACAAAAAAGAGTGATTAAATAAGTTAACGCGCGTTGTGCGAAATCCCCGAATGATGTATAATTGGAGATCTCATAACGAACAACAATTTTTAAAAAAAAATTGCACGTGGTCTCGAGAATCTCCAAGAAAACATAAACAATCAACTAAGTTGTAAAAAGTAAACTAGACACGAAATCCCGCAGTCTCATCTCACACTCGAAGAATCGTCAACCCACGAGGAGTCTCGTAACATCTCTGTACGCTTCACTAGCTCCAACGCCGAGTATATAGTTCTCGCGCAATAAAACAAAGCGCTCTGATCCACTACACACACACACACACACACACACACGCGCGCGCACATACAGGTAAGCATAATCGTCCGCAATAAGCTCCAACGCCTCGACGCGGCGTCATCTGCATGTCCGCCCAAGCGTCGCAACTCGAATTTCCCGCAGAAAGTGCAGAAATCTCGGAGGCCACTCTTCCGATTGCCGATGCCGGCGGCAGTGTGCGAGCAACAGCTAAAGCACCTTGCGCCTGTATACTTATATATCAGTCTACTCACGAGCCTCGCACCGAACGGACACACATCGTCGGCGCGGCCGGTCGTCGCGAGAGGGAGGCGAGCAGCGCGCAGCTCTCGAGAGAGCCGTGTGCTCGTACAGCACGAATCGCTCAATCGAGTTCTTCCGTGACTGCCGATCTTGGCCGATCGATCGTCACACGCGCGGACTTCCGATTTTTTCGGGAATCTCTGCCGTTGCATAAGTCTGCATGCTTTGATGGAGCGCGTGGACGGATGAGTAAGAGGCTTCCAGCTGGGTTTAGGATTTTCTACCTGCACCCGCGGATATTCGGCCAAGCAAATTGCTTCAGGAGTTTTTCTATCAAAAGGTGCGGTTTTTTTTTATCAAATGACGATTCGTAACGTGGATCGCTATCTTCCGAGACATTTCGTCGAGCGTTGCTTGCAATTTGAATATTTACTCAGGCTTTTTTATTGCACAAGATTAAATTGTGTGCTTTTGCAAAGTTGAGAGTTAACCACCGCTTGTACTACTTGCCTTTGAAAATCAAAGGAATCGTGTCCCAATTGGTTTGAAGAAACTTGATCGCGACGAAATCGGTTAGGTCAATATTGCCGTGTACCTGCGGTGCTTTCATTTATTCGACAAGTTGCCGGTGACAAAAAGTGTTTTTCATTTTGTGACCTCGAACAATCTGAGCAAATGTTATTTCAAAGCTTTTGAGGTTAACGTGGAGGTGCGAAAAAAATGTATGGTCTTCGAGTTCGCTGAATTTCGCTAATACTTTACCAGGAAAATTGTCTCAGAAAAAGGCCGCGTCGAATCGAACTGCTTTGTATCGATCTAATCTTCCTCAACATTGCAATGTATCGACGTGTCATCGATTGGTATTTTTTCAGCTTGTCACGTGTTTTTGAATCGATCATGTATGAGATTTACTCACGTGTAGACATCTAGTAACAGATTGTTACGTCGGTGGCGCGTACATTATGTAAACATACAAAATAAGAAGGAAAAATTAACATCGGTTCAAAGACAGCCGCGTATGTATTATGTAAATAATTTGCTCTCGAAATGTTCGCTCCAAGTTCCTATTGTAATTCATGGTACGCGGTTAAATGTTTGACGTGTATCTCGACGTGCCGATCTTATCGCAAGTGCAAAAGCATCGTAATCATAGCTTGCATTTTTATCACATGACAGCTATGCTTTGAGCACATAGTTCTCGTAGAAAACGCGAGCGAAGTTTCAGTGTATAGACCAACTTCCACCAATGAAAAACGTCACGGGCGATTTGGCTCTTCGGTCTCTCACCGCTGACCACGATTTTCAGATTCCCCGCAGTGGTGCACAGCAACAGCAACAGCAGCAGAATATTTAGGAGTGTGTGTCAACTCGAGAGTCGAATTATCGTAGCCGTTCTTTTCACGTCAAATTGGAATTTCCACATCGGCTTTAAAAATACCGATCGGCCAAGCCACGAGAAGAAGTATTCAAATTTCTCGGATTCCGATAAAATCCTCCAAGAGAAAACAAGAGCGCAGGCGTGTATAGAGGCGCAGAGGAGCAGAGCCGTGCTAGAGATCTGGCAAACAAGGGAATCACGATCAACAAGTGTGCTCGGCGTGTACTCGAGCGAAGTAAAAAAAAGCAACTCGCGCAAGAGTGAGATTAGGCGGAAAGAAGCGGCGAGGAGAGAGAAGCGATAATCGTCACAAGAAAAACCAGCGAAAAGATGCTCCCGCGCGGCAGCTGCTCAACGAGTCGCTAGTCGCAAGCATCGCGCACTCGAAGGTTGGAACAATATACACACACCGGCGGGGCTGCGCGCGCGAGACATTGAAAGTCTGTGTGATAAGAGAGCAACGCGGCGAAGATCGAAAGTCCACAGAAGTCCGAGGTGATTTCGACACGCGCCGCAACGTGACGTCAGGTCTCAGTGTCTCGCTCTTCGGAACCGCGTGTACAATATAGCGTAGCGTAGCACGCGTAGCGCGAGTCGAGCGCACATTCCCTGCAAACGCTCCCGCGCGAGAAGAGGACGCGGATTTTCCGGGCGCCTCACGGATTTTCGCAGGCCCTGCTCTGTACTTGCACACTGCTTCGCGAAATCGCGGAGTGCGCGGGGACAAGATGCTATCGTGCGGTTGCTGATGCCTCTCGCGAGTGTGTGAGCTGTCGAGACGGTGCTGACTTTTCGAGAACGTATCGTTGTGCTTGGCCTTCTAAGTGTGTTGACGGAGAAGCCGGAAAGATGCCGAGGAACAGCGAGGACGAGGACGATTTCGGGCTCGGGTACCAGAACACTTTGGTGAGTACATCGATTGTTTCTTCGTAGACCAAACGCGTTGGAGAATCGTTTCTGAATTCGCACTTTTGCTTTCGCGTTTCTTTTTCTTCCGGAGAGCGATGACGTTCGCGAAACGATTAGAATGTCGCTTCCAGTTTGTTCACCGCCGCTCGTTGAATATTCACGAGAATATTCACAAACGCTCGAATCTCCGAGATACAGACTAATCAGTCTCGTCGGAACGATTTGCTCCAAACTTGCAATATGTTTCACTGAACATTCGCAATTTCTGCAGCAAAAGAAGTGGGAATTCACGAGCGCGTCTCTAACGATATATTATAGACAAACGCACGCACACACACACACAGCGCGATGATAAAGCGCACAGCGAAAAAGAAATAACAAGCGCACATATTACCTCACACTATATTTTGGACGAGAGAAGAACGAGCGAAGGCTCGAAGCTCTCGCTCCACTTTGCATTTTTTCCCCGGCGCGGCAAGTCCCTCCCTCGCGAGAGCAGAATTTTCGCCATTATTTTTAGGCGACGCGCCGCGGCCGAGCAACGTGTTCGCGCGAGTCTTAGAGCCGCAGTCAGCTGATCGTCGTCGGCGCGCTTATACGAGGCCGATGTGTCTTTCGACGACGCGCCGGTGCGCTCGAGCTTGTAGGTGATGTGTTGTATGTCGGCGTATTTATGCGACGAGCGTCGTTCTGCATGCTTTGCTGCTTTGATTCTTCGCGTTATTTTGCGACCGGCGATTTTTGGCAGAATTTCATCGGTCGTGAAAGTTTGAATTGTGACCGTATATTTATGAAAGTACTCGGTTTTTGGAGCAACGCGCGAGAGCAAAAACCAGAGTTTGAGTGGAAAATGTAATGCACTTAAACAAAGAGCGCGTATCATTATTATTATTATTATTATTATTCGCGAGATTAGATAAGGTCAGAAGTTATCGTCAAAATAGTCAAGGCTGTATCCCATTGAGTAGTAACAGCGTCGTACTATTCTATTTGAAGCTCGAAATTTCCACATTGATTGTGAAGAATTGTATTACGCCGGCAAGAATGACAACTCAGTACATACCGTATTTGCCCTTTCACGAAATCGCGATCTCTAGTTCGGCGCGTAAAAGTCATCGGCCACATCTATGTGTATGATTCAGATGACGCGGTATAATATACTACGATTGTAAACGCGAAGGTTTGTTTTGAAAATTATGAGTCGAATGTGATTTACTCATCCTCCAGCTGAGCTTCACGTGACAGGCGATGTTTGGAAAGCTTTATGAATTGTTAATAAGTGATCGTAATCAAAAAGTCAAACCGACTGTGAAAATTGTTGGGTTCTACGGAATTATTTATCGGCAACGAAATCGATGCTTTGAAACCGAATAAAAAGAGAAAACTCAACTTTCGTTTTCTGACTACAGGTATTATATTTCGTCGGTCGAAACAAATTGCTCGCAATTTTACGAACTAAATTCTACATCTTCCAGGAGAGTCTCCTCTACGAGTAAACAAAACTTTTTCTCGTTAAATCGAATTACACGCTTCGCATACCTGCGATCGAGCAAGACATATGCAATATGCATGTGAAACGAAATCTCCTTTTTATGTGTAGTAATAGTAGCGCTCACGGTATTTTCGGAAATGTTCTTAAAGTCGAATAAGAATATCTGCAAAAAGCGAGATTAGCTGACTCTTATATATATATATATATATATATATATATATATATATATCTTAAAATAAACATTGTGAATTCTTCAGTATTTCAATTGTATGAACGCTTTAACATCCACGGTTTCCAACATTGTCACATAAAAGCGAACTTTTTGCGCCGAGTTATCGCCATTAGTCGCGATGTCTATATAATCAGTGCTTTTTCGAAGCAAAAGATCACGCTACGAAGATATAATATTTAACAATATCGTGTATCTTTTACGCTCATTTTGTGGAGTTCACAATTGGCTACTTGAAAAGAATCTTCCTGGAATCCGGCGCGCTTTGTTCTGTTTCACGTGACCGTGAACTAACATTCCTATATGATTACCGAGATTCAAACTGCTGACAATACATCTAGAGTTCGAAATATTCCCTTAAAGCGTGCACCGTCCATTTAGTGATACATTTAGTGATATTTTCATATATAATTTATAATTTACTTTAAATCAAGTCAACACCTGTATTCGAGTAGTGTATGTTAATGCATTCGCTGCATCTATCATTATGTTTGCTTCAATTAGCAATTACGCATGTCCTAAGTCGACGTCACGTCGGTATAACTACCTGCGTGGGCTGATGTTCGTCTACGTTTATCCTTAACGTTCTGAGCAAATTACCGACTCAATAACGTTTATCGCCAGTATTTAATTGTTCTCTTTGTTTAGTCTGCAAGTCGATTTGATACACACATATTGGAGGCTCTACTTTGAGAGGAACTTTGGGGGCAATAACATGATAATGCAGAAATATCATCAAATTGTTTTCCCCTGTTAGCGACTTCAGTGTATATCGTATTGGCGGGATTTCTGTAAACTTATAATTTTTTGAGACGCACTTATAACGCTCGAAAACTAAAAGAGGATTAGTACAACTATAAGCAATTAAGTTATGCATATGAAAAAACACCTATTTTATAGCTACACAAATCCACTTAACCTTGTTATCTTTTATTAAAAAAATACCATATTAGCTTAGTTTTCGCTTATCGGTGTCACACATGTCGCCTTATCGATCAAGGTTGATTCTATAACAAAAACATTTTATAGTGGTTTTGCGTCTGTTGTAAAGTGCTTTACTATCGACAATATGAATATGAATGGAAAGAGTGGACGCCTGGTTGACATTTTGTTAGTATAAACAAAATCCCGAAGGGAAATTATTTTTATGAGGTATAAGCTGACTTGTTTCCCAAATACTGATAAAATATGTTCTGCAATGAAAATATTTGCAAATAAAGCTCATTTTAGTTTTTATCCATATTAGAGTTTATCATTATCTGAGGTTATTGATAAAAACAATTACAAATATCGAGAACATTAACCAGCATATTTATTCACTCTGATATAAAATAATATTTCCAAATTGAATACGAGCATAAAAACGTACTCAGTTGACAGTACAAAATAATGCAGCATTATGCATCGACGTATAAAGCTCAGAACCGTGCATCGTACACACATTTTTTACGGCGACGATAAGTCCGCGTGCGGGTGATCGAGCAAGGATTTCCTTGTTCGATGAAAATGCGATGTACATTATCGTTATTCGTGACTGCATTTCCAGCTCTGTAAGGAATGACATCTACTGACTAACAGAAAAGATTTTCTTAGTAGTACACCTTCAGATATATTATTGTATAGAAATTTTCTAATCAAGTATTGTAAATATTAAAAAATCAATTTAAAACAACAAACGGTTTTAAAATTATATAGTTCTGCAGCCTTTGTGTTTAAAGACATATACAAAAGAGTATTTGCTAAGAAAAATATCTATTATTGAATCAATAAAGTTCTGCAGAATTCATGAAATTTCGTGGAAAACTTCCGTAATGTGACAATTTACGAGAAAATCTAAGCATTTCGGATTTGCAGTCGTTTCTTCGTCCAAATTGAAGAACTTTTTTTGGTTAGAAAGATACGAACGAAATTACATGGTAGAATAGAAAAAAATACAGAGAAAAAGCTTTGCTTTATAAGAAAGACTAACAATTCATGTTATATGAGTGAAAATTTGTCTACACCTAAAAGCAACAACACATTAGAATCGTAATTTTTGTACCTAGTCAGCGATTTCATCTATTCCTTAGATTATTGCTATTTGAGATTACAACAAGTTTCATATTGATGAGTTCAACTATTTTTAGAAATATGAGCGTCGATCAATGGGATTAACAATTTTGTAAAATAGCGAGCATAGAGATCATGTAACTGTTATAAATATTTGGATTAAGTTGTAATTTTTATGCATGAGTAGTTTACCGATTGAAAGCATGCACAGAATTTCATATTACTTTTAGATTCCGGTATACTGATGTTCAATTCCATTGATCGATTTTACTCGTGTATCATGTAAGGTTAAAAAGAATCTCTTTTTACAAGTGAATCTGTATCTTTGTATTGAGCTGCAGATCAATGGTCCTCTCAAAAGTAGAAGTTTCATAATAAGACTCGGGTGACATTTCAACTGCGGCATATATGAAAAATCTGACATTATAATTTGAATCTATATTATTTAACAAATCATAATACATGCTTATAACAATAATTGCTTCAACTAACAGTAATTCTGACATCTTAATATGAAGGTTATATGTTTGATAGATTGAATAAACGCATTTTAAGCGAAAATAAGCTGATTGACAGTTGATTTTCAGCTTCTAATTAAGCTTAAAGTTATATTAAGCAAGCTTAACGCAACATAGAGATTTTCAATAGCAAATTTAAAGTATAAAATGGTCGCGGTGCCCTCCGACGGCACAGTGTATATTTATACACACACACACATATATATATATATAATTGTAAATGCCATCGGGATCCTACTACGCCTTGATTTTAAAAATAATGTACACTTTATTTTTTAAATAAGTTTCAGTATTTGATACGTTTGACTGATTTAATCTGCTTCGAGTAATATTAACCATAAGACAGTCATATCACATGACAAAAAAAGATAAATAAGAAATCGGTAAATTCATGTAAAATGATTATATCCATGATTTTTCCACCAAAAAATAAAAACAACGATTCTAGATGCTGGTCTCGACTATGCTTGTTTTAATAGCACGTTTTTATACAAAGTTGTTTTCTTCTAACCTTTTTCTGCATAACTATATACTTACTTAAACTACTTTGCAATTTGCGTGCACAAAAAAATACTACGCGACCCATTCACGTAGTAATTATTAAAATTAACGAATTTAAAGTTCAAATTTAAAATTTGGGATATCTAATATATGATATTTCTACTACAACTCCAGAAAATATACAAAACAGGCGATTCGCCTTCTGAAGCTAATTAAGCAGCTAAAACGGAACACCTCGAGCATGCGCGCCTTCGCAAGCTCGCACTCGGGCACGAGTGAGAGATCGTGACTCATCTATCGGTCAAATCGGCTTATTATCGCACTTGAACATCGGCTTTCACCTGTAATGCGCTATTTCCTATGCCGATGTGCATACGCGGAAGTCGTATGACTGCCCGAGTCTTTGCCGACTTGATGCTGGGCTGCGTGCTACATGTATAAATAAGCGCCGCGAGGCTATTTCCAACACGTGAACGATGCACAAGTTGGCGAACAAGAAGGAGGAGATAATGCACGCGGAGGTTCTATACGAGTAAATGGTGTGTCTTCTATGATCGAATAGTGGCCAACTATTTGCTGTGTACCCAACGCCATAGTTGCTCATGTATATGCTCTCAATGTGATTGTAATTCGATAACGGTTCGAGTTACATTATTTACTTGGTTTATTTTTCTGTTGATTTATATAATGCGTGTTCATGAGGACATGCAGGTTTTGTAGATCGAATTTCAGATGCTTAGTGAAAAAAAAGCGCCACGTGCGCATATACGAATTTAAGGGTAGCTCCAAGCTCGAATGTACGGATATTATGCATAGTTTTGAAAATTATTAATGCATGATCTACATCGTTTATTCGATGCTAAAATTGGCTATAGCAATAACATTTAATATTTCATCGCGACTTTTTTTATTCACAGTTTTTTAGTCACAAGATGAACGTGATTTATAAGACGATTCTTGCATATCATGGCCCATAACCTTGCGTTTGAGGATTTAGTTTATGGTTGTAAAATTTGTCACTTATTCAATCAGATCGATAAAATGATGAAAAAGAATTAAAAAAAAAATTCCTCCAACAATATAATATATTGCCATCGCAATGAATCTGTAAAAAACCTCATTTGTATTATCACATAAAAAAGTGGAATTCAAGAGTCTTTGATAAAACGGGAATAATATTTACAACGATTTATAACACAGAAACATGAAAATTGTGATGGACCGTTCAGAGCTAATGCCACATTCAATTTTTATAATCAGATCATTATATCCATATTTTTAAGCTAATGTACATAGTTCATTGAACCTGAAAAACTGCAATTTCAGAACAATTCAACACGACCAGCCTTAAAGTATCCACCACCTCCGGAAAGAGTCTATTTTCGTAACCAGATCTCGCGTCTGCTGCAGTCTGCCGACCTCATCCAGCTCAGAGCAGCAGCCGACGACATCGTCGAGGAAAACTAGTTGCGAAGGCCGCCGATCGCGCACCTAGTCACACCTCGCGTCTAACGTATATACTTACGCGCTCGAGAAAGGATTATGTAATAGTAAACAGCGCCGTAGGCGGCCGATCAAGCTCTCGCGCGAGGTATAATGTCAAGCAAATGGCGAAGACGAGAGCTAGTGTCATCGCGCGCTGAGATCATAGGAAGTGAGCCGCCTTTTACGAGGATCTCCTACAGCTTCTAATTGACACGGTCCTCTAAGTGTTCTGACGAAGAAGTGAAGTCGTTGGTGGTGATGTGAATTGTATTCTCATTTATTTTCAATAAATTGTGTTATGAGGAAAAGTGTTACTCAATACAGCGATGACTGACTCTAAGTAATTGATATCATCGATACCAGTACGCGACGTGCCGATGGATGTCTCCGAGTCAGACATATCTGTTTCATTTATTTTATACATGCCCTCGCAGTGAAGAGAGCGAGAAACAGATTATATAAACTTTTAGCGCGTGAGTACGTCTATCTCGTAAAACTATGTAGTTGATGCGCACATGTGTGTAGAGTGCAATGAGATTGGACGGTTTAATTGCACTGCAGATATAATACCATATAATTAATGACGTCGTATTAATCAGCATTAAAATTAGAATCTTATCAATATCTCAAGAAAAATAAAAATTTTATAATAGGTATATGAAAATAGAACTTGGAAAGTGGTAACAGATGAGTATGGACCGACAAAATGTGTGTTGCAGTATAGTAACGGATACTTTACGTATAAGCTACAAGTATCACTGAAGAAAGTAGTGTAACGAATAGAATATATTTACTATTCATTCCAGCAAGATTTATAATTAACACGTATTCCTCGTCGGATTTCGCCTTTGATACCAAAGCCAGTGGCGCGGGAAAATTCAAATCACCTCCACAGGCCGACGCAGTCAGTCTCGTCGATAAGTCAGCTCCCTTTACGCTTGGCAGCGATAAGCAGTGCTCGAGAGGTCAAATGCTTCGACATCAATCAACGCACCGCGCCTCCATATAAACGGCGGGCATCAGCGATCGACACAAAGCAAACGATCGCGATACAAGCACGGCTTGAGGAGGCGCGAGAAGCTCTCTCTCGCATTCTACAGCAAAGCCATGGCTGTGGTCGAACGTCAGCAGTAGTAGCGTGCGCGACGTCTTCGTGGCGGTGGGTCTCTCTCTCTCCTACTGCGATAAGAGACAGCCGCGAATCTTGATAAGCGCGAAGACCTCGATAAAGACAATAGAGTCTGCAGAACAAACAGGAGTGAGAGAGAGAGAGAGAGAGAGAGAGAGAGAGAGAGAGAGAGAGAGATCGGGAGAGATTAAGAAGGCGTCGTGCAAAGAGAGGGGCATAATGGCACTCAGATGCTTATGGGTAAACGGTAGGCGCAGCGTCACGATTCTACAGAGTCACGCGAACGCAGCTGTCGCTTGTACCTCGAGCTTCCACAAGTTGCAGCAGTGCTTGCAGCAACAGCAACAGGCAGCGAAAATGGCGAGCGCTAACCTGGAGTACAACAAGATGGTCGTGCCGAAGGAAGAGGTCATCAGGTTCATCGCGGACTGCATGACAAAGGCCGGCTCCAGCAAAGAAGATGCCGTGACCGTCGCGCATCATCTCATGACTGCTGATTACAGGGGACACTTCAGCCATGGAATGAACAGGATGCAGATGTACGTCGACGACATCCGGCACAAACTCACCGACGCCACTGCCAAGCCCAAGATCGTCAACGATTTTCAGGTTAGCATTTTTCAGTTTGACTTTCTTTCGTTAAAGTATAGCGAAGGTCACTGCTGCGGCTTTACTATGAAAAAAAGTAGAGGCTTCTTGATTGATTAATTTTTGTCATGTATATGAAGTTCTATTGCTCTGCCTGCAACAGCTGATTTCAAAGTGCGCGATTTAAAGTAGTACTGCGAGATAGAGCTGCGCGATCGGTTGAATCTATATACGCGTGAACGATCACGTGTCTAAGCAAGATATCTAAAATGCCAAGCAAGTTGCTGAAAGAGTCGGAACATTTTTACGGGTAAATCATGTATCAATTAATTTGAATCACAACTTGTACACGGTATTTTGATGTTATTTATGCACGTTAGAAGACAATGCTAATTTTTATTTAAGCTGTTCTGCTAAAAAAACTCTTGTGTTCTTGAAATCCTATCGATTTTATAAGGATATATTTATAGAAAAATTGGATTGAAAATTGTATCTGAATGGCAAAAACGTAAAAGGTGTGATATTGCAAAGGTCTTATTTGTCAGATAATTATAGTCTTTATCTTTTTTATCAGTATGGTCGACAAACGAATTTAATGTCACGCCTGGAGAGAGATTACGGATTCGCTGTCAACTCTCATGAAATCATAAATTATTATAGAACAAATTTTAGTACATTTTTTTCTTTAAATGATTATACAAGATTTAATTAGATTTAGCAGAGTCCTATTGTATGATAAACATTTATGTAAGCTATTTAAGAGCATACTTCATATCTTATCACACTAAAAAGATCTTACAAATCATTCTGCATTGAATTTTTGTACGTCTGAAAAGAATATGCCAGCATTGTAATATTCAAGTAACATTGGAATGGAAATTCAATAATAAAATATTCTATTTATCTCAAGAAAAAAAATATTTTTTTTATTGTCTCATTTAATAAAAGAATTTGTACTTGGAATGCAAAATGCAACTTATAAGTACAAAAGTATTTGACATACGTACAAAGGATTTTGAAAACAAGAGCGAAAGAGTTTCAAGGTTAGTCGCGGTAATGCTCCAACATCAAACTCAAATGTATGCAAACCTTCGCCTACGTTCGTCTTTTCTCTGCACTCGTACTTTTTTTACTTTAACAACAAGCCAGAGAAGCCACAGAGTCGAAAATAAAGAACCAAAGCTACATACAGATACCTCTGTCTTTTTTCCGCAGGCGATCGCTCTGGTGGACGGCTGCAATGGTCTGGGCCAGATCGTCGGCAAGTACTGCATGGAGCTGGCGATCGACAAGGCTCGGAAGTTCGGCATCGGCCTGGTCACCGCTCGAGGTTCCAACCACTATGGAATCAGTGGTTACTACAGTCTCATGGCTATCGAGCAGGACATGATCGGCTTCAGCTGCACCAACACCAGTCCCTTGATGGCTCCGACGCGCAGTTCTCAGAGCGCTCTGGGCACCAACCCTCTATCTCTAGGTATGGGCGCCAGCGACGGTGACCAGTTTGTCCTTGACATGGCAACGACCGCCGTAGCTCTGGGCAAGATCGAACTCGCCCACAGGAAAGAGCAGCCTATCCCTTCAGGTTGGGCTATGGATACAGATGGTAAAGTAACCACTGACTCCGAAAAAGCTCTCAAGGCTTCCACCCTGATGCCACTGGGTGGAGAAGAAAAGAACTCGGGGTACAAAGGTTACGGTTTGGCTACGATGGTCGAGGTGCTCTGTGGCATTCTCAGTGGGGGCAACTACGGGCCTAACATCCGCAACTGGAAGAATGCCGACCGGGAGGCCAATCTTGGTCAGTGCTTCATGGCTATCAACCCGGAGGTGTTCGCGCCTGGATCCAAGGATAGACTGGCGCATCTTCTGCAGCAGCTTAGAGAACTGCCTACTGTTGGAGACAAGCCTGTACTCGTTGCCGGTGATCCTGAACGTGCTGCCATGGCGAAAGTCGACAAGGAAGGCGGTATTCAGTATCATGAGAACCAGATTAAGAATTCCAAGGAATTTGCTAAGGAGTTGGGCGTCGAGCCTATGAAACTCGTCAAGAAGATCGACTAGAAAAGCGTATTGGACAATAAATTGACGCCTTTGTCAGTATTTCGAAATGATGCATTATACTCGTGAAATATTTTTGGCATTTTTAATGCTCTTTGATAAAGTTAGTATTGTTATTGTACATAGATTGTTAAGCATTTCTTGTTGTTGTCGATTTTTTGAAATTGTTTTTGTACAAAATTCATGTTGAAATTTTCAGATTTATATTTTTTAACGGATCTTCAATTTTCTATTATGTTATATTTATAAAAACACGTTTCTCAAACTTGTTAAATGTAAAATTAATGAAACGATTGTGTTTACGTCACAGTTATCGACGTTGCTAATGAACAAAAACTGTGCCAGCCAACTCAACTGAAATCATGTGTGTCTATAAGTAAGACATTTAGCACTCTTAGAGTCTTTAAAATGTAGTTTGTACAACAATGGACGTTCTGAAAGAAGAGCTGCACTGCACAATAAAATTTTTACGATAAATTAACAACTAATACACGCTTGTATTAATCGAAAAATTTTTTCAAATACACTTTTAAGTCCTGCTATTGTTTCCGCCACTAAAAGCATCACAAGTGAAAGATCTACTACGAAAAAAAATACACGCAAGATAAAAAAGTTGCATAGGAAAAAGAGCAAAGTGAGATTCTACGCGCGGTGTACCACGGGAAGGTATGTTGTAGTTCTACTTGACGTCAGCAGCTCGCCAATATTTACCGCGAGGAGTAGCAGCAGTACCTCGGTGTGTAATCTAATAATTTGATGGAAACGGGGTTCTGTCTGACGCAACAGCGTCGAACTGCGCGCGTTCGATACCTCGTGTGCGTTTAATAGAGCCGCGCACGAAGATGCCGACCTTGGCTTTGCTCATGAAATCTCTATTAAGTCACGTGAGTTTGATCCCACCGATAGGTGACACGAGCGTATGCGTGTCCGGCCAATCGGCAACCTATTATACATGGATACATGTAAGAAGTATGCAGGCAATGGTATATAGCTTGCACTGGAAGTCTCGATAACGAGGCTCGAGTGTACTTATTTCTGCTTTGAAGGTATTGCAATGCGTGGAATGCGAATGTTCGTATAGTATAGGTTCAGTGTGAGCAAAAAATTATCTAATGTTTTTTATTGAATATTATTTAATTTTACTAATTCAGTATCAGAAGTAGATTAGAGATAAATGAGATATATGGGATTAAGTAAGAAAAGTGTTTTTACAAGAGATAAGAGTATCGAAATTTTGTGTCGGCTAGAAGATGATGTCATATGAAGAGAAATGTAATAGTTCGATGGACAATTTTTTAAGTCTACATTTTTTAAATTATATCATTACTTCAAATAGAATGATTGCAACTAGTATTAGCAATGTATTTATTGCACTATGGCATATGTATATCATTTCGTACAAATATACAATTTTTCTCATAAGACGTATATTAACACAATCGTAAATAATTAAAGTTCCAGTTACTTCTGGAGATGGCTGATTACAGCTTTCAATAAATCAAGAAATGCAGCGAAACTTAAGTTTGCGAAATCTTTTTCCTGCTACAAAGTACACAAATGCGACTAAGGTTATCGCATTTTCGTCACCGCCCTCGTCATTACCTTATTATCGGCTATTGTGAATTCCGTGCAATCTTAATAAACGTTCTCGAACCAGATAGATGAAAAATTGCGCTGTCTTCGTAATTGAAATCTATATGAAAAAAAAAGGAATTGTATTTTATCCTATGTATTCATAATTCTTGACAAAGTAAGAAAAAAACTGATAAGCCTTACTACTTTGTTGCTGAACGGCCTATTATTTAAAAACATTTTAAAAGAAGAGTATGAAAACATCCCGTTATAACTTATTATATTATTTGTATAGAGTCAAATTAAATAAATCTATAAGATTAGTATCATATAATAATGAATTTTGACAACACGATCATATGGGCATAATATATAAAATATTCGTAAGACAAATCAACCATACTGTACATAATTACAATAATTTGCATCTATTCTATCTATACCCTCTTTAACAACACATGGCGTCTAGAAAGCCCACTTAATCGTTGCAAAGCTTGATATTCGAAGGCGCCTTGCTTTTCTATCCCTCGTGATATTTTCGAAAACAACAATCGGCCGTTGCCGAATAGTTTATTCTTGGACTGCAGCAGCCAAGCTCTCGCATAAGCAATCCGACGTATAAACGACAAAAAGAAGTCAGGCAGCAAGGAATTATTATTGTCGCAGGTATTACGCAGCAGCGTGCCGAATCCGTCTCCACTCGAATTATCAAGTGGAACATGTACATTAGCGTTGCTTAACGCCTTATAAGTGACCTGCTGCGCCCTAAAACGTAAATCACGGCTCGCTCATCTATTACGCATTAGCTTTTAAAACAAATATTCCCCGAGTTAATTGGCACTGCTCATTACACGTGACGCAATAAAAAATGACGCTCTTGGAACTAGGCGTGAGATAGAAAATATTTAAGAGTTGAAAATCTGGGTTTGTTAGTGTTTTCATTTATAGTAGAAGATGAATATCGTTGAAGGCGATACAGTACACATTTGCCTAAGAACCATCAATAAAATAACGCAATATACTGTTTTATTAATAAAATAAAACCTGCGCATATCAATTATTTAATACTTTAATTGTATACACATCAAGATCGAAATCAATTCTAATTTTATATAACTTGATCTCAAGAATTTTAATACTAAAGACGATAAAATTAATTTTAGTCAAGAGACTGATAACGCGTACTTGAGTATTTTACAACGTTCTCGTCGAAGATAAGTTGATGAAACTATAATAATTTCGTTCGTTTTTAACAATCTACTTATACGCACTATATACACTTTGATACAAGTTGTGAATTACTTAACACAATGCCACTTGCGCTTACATGCAAATTAGCCTCAGAAGACAGAGCGGAAGTTGTCCGTCCAAAATGCAAGCAATCCCTTGGCGCACTAGAGCTTTGGATAATTCGTCACTGCTGCTCCACGTGACTCGCATTAACTAATTGAACTAGTCTTATACCGTCACGGGCTCATGGAACCCATGGGACGACGCTCATGCCTATAGGACATGCGCTATAGGTAAGTGTTCGACGCTGACGTACAATTTACCGGACCGTAATAGAACCATCCGTCGTATATTCGATGCGCTTGTTTAGTTTCTGCTACCTAATTAATCTAAGCGCTGACTTGCTCCTTACTTAGTCTATTTTCCACAAGGAGGTTGAATCTATCAAACTTGTACATTACAAGCACGATACTAAGAAATTATTGTTTCAATGGCTTTCTCAAATTTCGAAGAAATCTTAGATTGATAAATTGTATTATATGTTACTTTCAAGAATCGAGTCAAAGTCGCCATAGTAAAATAATAAAATTACAAATAATTTCACTAAACAGGTGCTGCACATTTCCGAAGTACTTGAAAAAGAGAACGCACTTTAATGCGGACGTGTCTACAATTTATGGGCTATGAGATAACTACAAGTACGTTATAAATCTCAATAAAAATAAACTGATCATCGTAATTTTTCTAAGAGCATATTATTTACGAAATATTAGAAGACCTTATAGAATTAATGTTAATCAATAATAAACGATGTACACTTTTCTTCCTGCAAGAAAATAAGCATTCAATATTACTGGAGGTAAAATTACGGCAATTAAAAACAAAATTATCAATATATTTTTTAGATTTCTTTTTCCACGCAATTATATTTTCCATCAAAACAAATCCAAAAAGTAGCTTAAAGCAATTAGGGAATATATATTCACGATGTAAATAACTACCTTAGGACGAGTGATACCAAGCTCGCCCTATCGCAAAATGAATCAGTAAATATAAATGAAGAGTGTCTCCAGATAATCTCTCATGTGCGGCGGCAGCTTTGAATTTGTCGTCGAGCAGGCTCTGCTGCTTTGATTTTGTTTGATCGGAAAACAATCGTGCTACGGCAATGTTAAGCAAATATAGCGGATAAGCTAATTTATTGGCTATCCCATAGTAGAGCCAACTATGCGCCTTAATGCGCAGGTAAAAAGAGATTAACTCTTGGTGATTTGTCCCGATCGGTTGTGAGCACTCTGTTTTAGCTGCGTGGCTTTTGGAATAAGGTAAGAACATTGCATTCATATTATAATATATTAAAATCAAAGCGACTCATTTTCATACAAAAATTGACTAAAATAAAATCACGCGAACGTCAAAATCTGACGATGTTTGAGCATACACGTTTTTGAAATTTCTTGTGAGTTAGACTTAGATAGAACAGACGGAATTTCTGATGATCAAGCATGCGCATACGTAACGAATTTTATGATTATTTATAGAAGATAAACATAAATGAAATATTCTTAGATATTAATTGCTAGAAGTCTGAATGCAATGAGTTCACGTTACAAATTTAGCTTTACTAGAACTCATTTTTATTGTACTAGTTTTCTGTGCGTGTACTGTTACGGGGGAGGAATTTAGCGTGCGTGACAGTGCTTTTGAAGTTATCTTCACGCGGAGATTAAGGGACCAAAAAGAAGTTTTCTGGAACTTATTTTATAAGGATATCCAGTGGATATTGATATTCTGCGGATTCGTTTTTGAATATGCATATCTGCAAATCCAGAAAAAAAACGGACACTTCAAGAGGTCTGAGTGAACAAATTTGAAATCTGGGAGAGCACACCTACCCAACCACTGTTTTTTCGTTCTTTAAGTCACATAGAACTCGAAAAATCTTGGGTTCCCAAGATTAAAAAATACCTATTTTTTTGCCGGGCAGATTAAATTCTCTTATGGGAATTCAACACGGGGAAAATAACCGAAAATCAGAAAATTGCTACTTTTTGTCTGAAGGCGCAATCCAAAAATGTGTTTTAAAAGAATCAAAGTATCAAAAAAAAAGAATTAATTTGAGGGCTGGTAGTTTAAAAATGGCTGCCCAGGTCAAAAGTTGTCAAGGCTTAAAAATGGCAAAAGATCACCAATTTTTCGATTTTTTACGAAAATTAGCGATTTTTCTTATTTTTATAATCCTCATAACTTTTGATCGCTGTCCCTTTTTTTGGTGTTTTTTATATCGTCGTTTCTACTCATTTCATTTTGCATAAATTCACTGTTGTAATTTTTAATTACATATTACAAACATTAATTATTACAATGAAACGATTTTATTTAAAAACAGCTTTCTGATACGGCACCTGGAGCAATTAGTAAAATGCAAAGTTCGACGGCATGTACTCGATGTCTGGGAGGCACAAACTGAAAATGCCTCTACCAGGATCAAAGTGCTGAAAAAGATCTTTAATTTTAGCCTTGGTGGGTTAAAAATGGTTGCTTGGGTAAAAAGTTGTCTACATTTAAAAAATGCGAAAAATCAAAAATATTTTGATTTTGCACGAAAACCGGCGATTTTACGATTTTTAAAATTCTGATAACTTTTGACTCGGGCTGTCATTGTTAATCGTCCAGGGCTTAAATTGAAGATCTTATCTTGTTCTTTGGTTTTGAAAATAAAGATTAAACCTCTCTTTGTTGAATAGCTATATATATGACAATCATAAAGGTCGAAAAAGGGCCTCTGATAGCCATAAGCATATTTCCATAAGAAATTAATAAGCATACATATAGCTAATCAACAAATAAAATGTTAATCTAATTTGGTAAAATCAAAGTACAAGAAAGGAGCTTCAATTCAAGCCCCGGATGGGTGACGACAACCGCCCGAGTAAAAAGTTATTAGGATTTTAAAATAAAAAAATTACCTTGTGTTTTTTTATGAAAAATTTCTATTTTTCGCTATTTTCAGACCAAGACAACTTTGAATGTAAGCAACTATTTTTAACTCACAAGGGCTAAAATTGAAGATTTTATCTCATACTTTGATCCTATAAATACGCATTTACCGTTTGCACCCCTAGAGCTTGAGTACATGCCGTTGAACAATGACTAGTATTTCACGAAAAAAAATTTAAATCGCCCAGAAATTATTGTGCCGAGGTCGATATCGCAGGATCATCGCCTTTTCAGTGTTCTATATACCTCAAAGGATAAGAAAAGTGTGGTAGCGGCGATGTAGCATCGAATTTTTTTTTTCGGATTTTCGAGCACTCTAACTGCATATTTTCTGTAGATTTCCCACAATGTAGAATTCTACGTGAAAAATGCCATTTTCTGGTTGGAAAAACCGAAAAAAAAAACAAATGTTAAGGCACATTCCCGCAACTTTTTTTCTCTTATTGTACATGTTTAGAACCATGCAAAACCAAGTTCCAACATCCAAAAAGTTCCTTGTGACACCGTTTTCGAGGCCCTTCAAATTCGTCGAAAAATAGTCATTGTTCAAGGGCATTTACCTAATGCATAAGGGCACAAACAGAAAATGTATTACGGTAGAATCAAAGAACAGGGAAAGAGCTTCAATTTAAAAAAATATGCTTTAAAAATGCTTGATTTGGTTACACACAATTAAAAATGCGGAAAAATCATGAAAAAAGATACAAATTTCTTGACTTCGAAAAATCCTGCAATTTTCATGATTTTTCCTCATTTTCAATTGTGCGATTTTTTTTTTATATTCCAGCTCTTTTCCCGTACTTTTTTCCTACCACAATCTATTTTCTGTTTGTGCCCTTATGCATTAGGTACATGCCCTTGAACAATGACTATTTTTCGACGAATTTGAAGGGCGTAGAAAACAGTGTCACAAGGCACTTTTTGGATGTTGGAACGTACTTTTGCATGGTTCTAAACATGTTCAATAAGAGAAAAAAAGTTGCGGGAGTGTGCCCTAATATTTGTTTTTTCGGTTTTTCAAACCAGAAAATGGTATTTTTCCCGTAGAATTCTCCATATACAACGTAATCGCAAGCTATAGTTAAGCAAAATGCTAAGAACCACAATCTGTGGTGCTAACGACATCCACCCCACTTATTTTCACAATTGCAAATGAGAAAACACTATTCTTCGAGGCAAAAATTGCATAATTTTCAAGCCTTTATATAAATATCTATTTTTAAGATCTAGATTTGCAAGTATAGAGTTTTCTACCACATCTATCTTTTGTATAATCTGCACTCAATAAAATCTTTGCTATTTTTACTTAAAATAACTACAGATATTTTCAACTGTATAAATTAGTTATCATGCACCCCATATGAACATGTGCATAAATTAGCATAACATGAAGTGCCGATTTTTGGTCTCGTGATCTCGCCTTGCCCTCTCACACTTGACCTCAGAGCTGACTCGCAAGGAAGAAGAGTGGGCGCAAGATCGATTACAACAAGTAAAATTCAAGCTGTGGTCCCACTCGCTCTCGCTGCTGTACTGCTGCTGCTGCAGCAAGCGCGAACGACGAGTACCAGCCACAGCAGCTCGGTAAGACGAGCTAAATTACAAGGTAATTTTGGATAATGATAACTCGTGACTTTGAAGTTAGCTTCCTACGAGCCCTCGACGAGGGAAGTGGCCCATTACCCAACGGCTTTTGTACAGTCGCTACTACAAATCCTGCTGGGGAATGAGACGGGATGGTTTACTGCGAATGTTTGCTAGTTTATTATTTTTTTTTTTTTTATGTAAATAAATTTTGCTTTTTTGTAATGAATGAAGTAGTCTATACTTTGTAAAGAAATTTTCATGATAATAGCATTTATTTACGTAAAAAGTATTATCAGATTCAGGTAGAACAGCCTGCATGTGCGAGGTTGGACACCTAGGACTTGAAATTTCTAACTGATTTATTCAACACCGAGCTAAACATATATAAATACAATATACGCATTGATGTATACACCACCTCGCTCTTCAGTAAAAGCAACCATTTGCTTTCAGCACGAAAGCACACAACATGACAAGAAGTATACAGTAATTATAACAATCTTGACATCCTCAGCCAGTAAGATAATTGGATAATAGCTTTCTAACACGGCATTGCCTTAATGCAACGAAAGTTAAACGTCTCGAGACTGAAAGTTGTCGAACGTCAGGCGAAATCGTGGGAGTCATATAAAAAGACGGTAGTGGAGTAGCGAGTACAGTATTAGATCGTGACAACGAGGCAGTGGCATATCTCATTGTCGTAGCCAGGAAGAGTCTGCGTCGTCGTTTCCTGAATCATCATATACACTACGGCCATCAGCAGTAGCAGCAGCGGCCGGTGGCTATGCTATACACTCCAATCCCGCAAAGTCAGACACACACGCGCGCGTTGGAGGCACACACATCGGAAAAGAGATGCGTGTCGAGGTGTTCGTCGCCCGTGTACATAGTTCTCTCTCTCTCTCTCTCTCTCTCTCTCTCTCTCTCTCTCTCTCTCTTTAACCCAGGGGGGGCAATTTGTGCCGTAGGGGAAAATTGGCCGTGTGCGTGTGTCCACGACGACGACGTGTGTATGTACGATGGCGAGAGACTAATGAGTTTATAAATTGAGCCGTCCGCGGAGCGGACGCTCTACGAGCTCCGCTGGACAGCTCTTCGTTCAGTCTGTGACTCACGACGCCAATGGCGTGCAGTTAATTTTTCGAGCGCTTCTCTCGTGACGTTAAGTTTTTTCCTCCGAAAATCGCCGCCTCGAGGAAACAACTGCGCCGGTATAGATGTCTGCGCGGCAACAGTTGCGAGATGTCACCTTTGAAGCGAGGCTCCACCAGCCGAGAAATCGAATGTCACTGAGCCTCGGCCTATCGCAGCTTACGCGGGCGCCTCGTTCTTGTTCAACTAAGTGTCAGATATAATTATGTCGCGCATACTGGGGTGAAGATGAAGATGTTTCTGGGGATGGCCGTTCTCTGTGTCGACAAATGCAGTTGCAGCGCTAATAGTTGATTTGTGCTGACCGAGTTGTCGCGGAAAGAGCGTTGCACGATGGCGAGAAACCACGAGAAGATTGACATGAAGAGAATGGCCCACCACCACCACGCGTCGAACAAGAAGGATCCTCCGAAGGAAAGTCTCCTTCACTTACATCCAGATGGTACCGAGGAAGAGATCGACAAGGAATGGGAGGAGTTCTCGAAGCTCATGGAGAAGTTCAAGGAGAACCGTAAACATCAATCGCACAGGTACTTTGTGATGAAGCTTGACTAACGGCGGTTCTTTTGTAATTTCTTTTACGACAATGCGTCTTTTATTGTAAAATAATTACTGACGATCTCATGAATTAACGAAAGCAACGTTGTGTGGAAATTATCAATCTCAAGTTCCGAAAAATTTTGTCGAAATACATAACATTCTTCAATTCTTCATTAAATTGTTGGATTAGTTTATAAAGAAGAAACTAAAATGTGTGTATAAATTTGCTAGACCGTCGCAAGCCTTCTACCCTTGCCCTCCGTCCGTCATCGACGATGAACAACAGGAATTTGATCCTTTCGACTATCTCAACACTTACGTAAGGGCCAACAAACCTTTAAAAAGAAGACTATTCCACAGATCTCATTTATACTTTGTACTTTGCGATTTCTCATATAAATTTCCAAAAATAAATCAATTTATATTATCTAAATAAAAAAAGTGTCATTGACATTGTGCAAAGTACGAATTTGAATGTAGATCCCAGCATGAAAGAACACATAACGCAAAACACAATTAGCCGCATTGTTATAGGCTCAAGCATGTTGATTTTTCTATGCGCTATATAATTTATCGCTGTTATAACCTATTTCTATATTTCTCGAATTCCAACCCATTGTGAAATGCTCTTTCAGACTCTATATAAGTGTTTTAAAGCGAAAGCCAAATCCAAAGTGTTTATATTGGTGCTATTGGTAAACCAGCAGACGCTTGCCAGACGAAAGACCAATCTACATTGCCAATAAGCGATACTTCTTTTCTTCCCGCTCATTGTTCCGTTAAATATCCACGTGTTGCCGGTCTTATTCTGAAAGAAAGAGACTATTACGTACTATCTTGTTGTGACTGCATCGATATACTGTATAATGAGACAATTTTCATTCTTCAATGATACACAAGTTTATTTTTATCACAATAACCGTTATATCGCCGGTTTTATAGAGCAATAATCTACAAATTTCCAATGAATCACTATTTGAAATCTAACTTGTTCACGTATATCTAACGATGAGCAAGGTTGATGAACTGCAATTAACATTGTTTATAGTCGAATTTGTCTATTTAAAGTGATGAGGGTGTAATTTTTCATTACGATAATGACTGTTTCCAATACAACCCAATACAGCTTGAGGATAATGCATATAGATTATTTATTGCACTCGGTGATGTTTATTACTTAGTCTAATGGCAAAAAGCATCCAACTTAAGAGAAGCTGTGCTTTTCTTTCGAATCATTTAAGCGCACATAATAAAAATCGCATTGCAACCTCATTTTCATTAAAATAGTAAGAGCGAGAGTGATCTTTTATGACCACTACACTTTCCGTGTTTACTTACCGACAGCAAGACGCAAACGCTTTCCAACATTTAATAAAGTTTTGTGAATTGAAAATTTTTTGAAATTGCCATTAATTAATGCCGAAAATTGAATTATCGTTATTGACCTCGATATCAAGAAAAAATTCTAGCTCGAGGATCGAATAGCCAACTACGTCATCAAAATAATTTCGTTTAAACTCCCAATGACTGAATAAGCTCACACGAGCTAGAAATTCAATTTGGATGCTCGTACACGGGAAAATACAATCCGCACCTAGTTGATTCTGGCACAGCGCGATAAACCGGAAGTGTCGACGCCGTGATTTTTCGAAACAGCAGCGGCTAAATTCGACGCTGGAAAATGAGAGAGTCGAGCTGGCATCGAGCGCGGGCCGGGTGTATCAAAAAGCTATTTAGCGAAGAGAGATTTTTCGCAGGTCATAAACTGCAACAGACCAGCCGGTGCTATATGCTGACCTTTGGTAAGCCGCCAGACTTGTTCGAGGAAACATCACGTGCTTTCCCATCGTCTCTTTCTCTTTCGCTCTCTTTCGCCGCGCGCGACATGGTCATTCGGATTTGAGCGGTAAGCACGCGTGTCACGTGCTCTACGGGAAATAGGTTGCCTTTTATACTGATGACTCTTTTCGATGCCAAAGGTCGGCTCATGTGTGACGTTTTTTCGGCGATTGAGATCGTAGGATCGCTTATCATAGGTATCTGTAATTCACAACTTTTAATCATAGCTTTTTATTGCAAGTTTTGCAAGAATCAGCTGCAAATCGTTTGGCCGATACGAACGATCAAAAGCAATAAAGCTAAACGAGTGATAGCGATCTGATAGAAGTACATAATGCGAGCATAATGGTAACCTTAGTAATTAAGCGCATCAAGTCACTCACTGCAGTAACGCTTAGAACGCGAGAAAAATTAACACGCCAAAGCCTTTATTCTTAGCCGAGGACATGAAATACTCTCGTCTGCAAAGATAAAAGTATGAAAAATCTATTTAAAAAAAACTGCAATTCGCATGTGCACGTTCAACAATCGTTAGAGCTCGCATGCATGTAAATCAGCCTTGAGGTGTTGCACCGGTAATCGACCTTGTCTACGAATTACGATTTTTGCACCCAATACTCTCTGCGCAGACCCGCACATATTAACTACATAATGATACGAAAATGCACATAATAGTTTCAGAAGCCGTGATAACGACTAGTACGGCTTTGATATTTAACTATTCGGACAGCAAACAAGCTAATGAAGCGTTATGTAATTCAAATAGAGTACGTTAACTCGTTGGTTAGCACCGTTTGCACTACTGCGACACTCATCAATCAATAGGTCACTCAACGGGGCAGAAAATCTTTTGTGATTTTTTAGCCGATGATGGTTATCGAATTACTCACCAGGCTTCGAAAATTTCGTGAAGTCATCATTATGGTTAACTATAAACTCGCTCTCGCGCAGTTTACAGGGGAATCTAAAATAAAACGACAGGCTAGTCAGGTGAAGTTATTCAAAGAGAGAGAGAGAGAAAGAGAGAGAGAGAGAGAGAGAGAGAGAGAGAGAGAGAGAGAGCATGTGACTACCGAAGTCACAAGACTCGGATTTTGCAAATCATTAGCATTGCAAATAGACTGTCGAGCGCGGTTTTATGCTTGAAAAGATGCGAAAATGCTGCCACTGAATGTAACTGCTTTAATAATATAGGCTCCTTGATATTCAGCGAAAAATCGGTATCGATTACGTTAATCGGATGCCCCTATTATTGACGAGTATTTAATATTTTTTCTACAAAAACAATTTCAAAGTAAAATTCTCGTTGCCAGTCAATCGACTTCAATTTACTCGAGATAATCGATCTATATGGTCCTCGCAAACCAATTTGAACGAGGGGCTTCGCGACGGCGACTGCATTCATCCACCTATCCGTACAATGCCTTTGCTGGCTTAGCTTTCATACGGGTCTGAATGGAGGCTTTTGAGGACTCGTTAGACGTGCGTGACCTGCATGGGAATCGACTCTCGGCGCTCTCGTGTGTCGGCCGTTGGGCCACTCGTCTGCACTTTGCTCCGATTACGCTTTCTGCGTGTGCGGACATAACAGGCGCATTTATGAACAGCGCCGATTACTGCTGACAACTTCGCGCTGGTCGCGTGCAATTAGACGTCTGTCGCACCCTTGAAATAGCGAGTGAACAAGTAAAATGTTATGCTCGTTGCTTAGGTGCGGTATTGAGCGAAAAATCACTTGCCGGTTTTTTATTTAAAAAGTTGAGTTGAGACCAAAAAGGAAAGAACCAAAGCAGAACTAAATTTGAAAGAAAAGTTATGACTTTACTGCATCGGCAAAGAAATAATACGGCGGTAAAAAATTAAGCACATACTGGTCGTCTGCAAAAAGGTCATCGATCATTTTGTAGACTCAGTATAAGAATTGACAGTAAATCGACTTATCCAGCTGAAACCGATAAGATTACATGAACTTACAGTAATATTGAAGCAGCAGGATCTCTGCAGTGTGTCGAGCGGGTTCGACGCGGTTAGACGACGAGGCGCGCTTATCCTGAGTGAATTTTCTCATTGAGTCGCGCTTTCACTCTTTTTATCGTTCTCTCTGTCTCTCGCTCGTTCGATTCGTAAACATGTCGGGAGAAACATAGGAAGTGCCTTTGTAAATATATTTAGCGCAGCTGGCTACTAGCAAGGGTTAATTATTCAGTCCTGATTGCTAAAATTGGATTTGCGGCCGATTGCCCAGTAGGACGTGGTTGTTATTGATGTCAATTCCTGATCATATGAAAATGCCTACCACAATGATCGTTGTGCACGATGTCTTGATACTCCGTTTGTCTTTGCTCAATTTGATGGATGAGTTTCGCGAAATCGATTCTATTGCGATGATTTCTGACTCACACTTACTGTATCTTCGTGCTCGCTTTCGCTAAAGAATGAAGCGTTCGTGAGTACCAATTTGAACAAACTAACGATTAATCGAATAGCTATAAATAAGTATGTAGCAATAAATCAAGCCTCTCATATAGGAACGATCGGCAATGGATCACATCAATAACACCATCGCTTTTCGCGAAATTCGCGCGAACTATCTCTCTTTCTCTCTCAGCGTCGTATACGTATATCACAACAACCAACAGATGCATTATAAGCCTACGCGACGGGTATATTTATAACCAGCTCTGGGAGTATCGCCGGCTCCTTGAGAAATCATAGCGAAGATCGATGCTGCCAAAATAACCTATCAAAAGGCCAACGCAGTCACGGGCGGAATCTCTGATCGGTCGGCATCGCGTGAAAAACGGCTACTCATCCCCGAGAAGAATCGACTCGGCGTGTACTAATCGCTCGCGCCGATAATGACTGTTGCCTTGAGAAACTTCGCACGTAGAGTCTCTGTAAGGGGAAGCGATAAGATGAGTATCATCAGTCATTCAAGAGTTCGAGGAGAGTGATTAGGCCTTCCGTCAATATGTGATGTGTACAGAATTTTCTCCAAAAAGTTTATCACGAATTTCAGATCTCGAACAGTTTGCAAAGATTTTCGTTTAAATAACCATGTTCACCGCGGTCTGTCTACTGTTCTTATGCATTTTGTACTTGTTCTGGTGCATTTATTATCCTTTCTGAATATCAGAAAATCCAAGTGTACATTATTTATAGTAGACTAAAAAGCAAGATATAAGTAGTACTGCCACTTTCATCTACGAACCACGACTCAAGCTGAAAATGACATGCCAACTAATAGCGATAATTCGGTTCGGGTCGACCCGTTTGAAGAGACGCTGAGGTTGTACCATCAGGTAGGATATACTGCGAGATCAAACATCGTCTTTCTCTCTCTGTTTTTGTTGTGATTGGTTCGGCCATTATTCGCTTCTGTCTTGTATCTCTATATCTACGCTGTCTGTCCCCTTCTGTCGTTATCTTCGTATTTCATAAACATTTTAAAACATCGAAATGCTTTCTTTAAGGCAGATAAGACATAATTACAAAGATACATTTGTACAATGTAATAGAATCCCTGGAATCGCATCAAAATTTTTATTATTGCCAGTAAACCAGTTATAACCGAAAAATGACCAAGCAAACCAGTTCTCCGCAAACTATCGCTTATCTGTCATATTTTTTCCGTACTTGATCACATTCACTTATAATATTCAGTTGGCTAGAAATGTTTAAAAATATCTTAATTATACCACGAAAAACAATACGTTACAACTTTAAAAACATTAGTAGCAGACAATTTATCAAACTTATGTAACTCGCAAACAAAATAATCCTTACGAATCACGAATTACCTAACGCAGAAGTAGATGTTCACATTCTCCGTTTCATATTGTGAATAATAACTGTTTCACTTATATGCGTGGAACCAGTTGAAACTAGCGGTTCTTTCGTGAACACTTATATTCAAACAATATTTCAAAATTCATTATTCAAAAACCACTGCGCCGCATCAAATTGACAAGCCGTCGAATTAAATCAATCGTTTCGACTACAAATTAACGTCAATACCGATCTTCCATTCGACATTGAAGACTCACACCGCCTATTTCACACAAGTCTTGACAATACTCTGCAAAATCTCATCTTCTCGCGTATCAAACTCCGTTCCGTCAATCAGCCGTCCTCTCGGCGTAATTAAGTCCCGAGGAACAATGGGATAAATAGCGTGAGCACGCGCGAGCGCGCGATCGTACACATACGCACACACACACAAACAAACACAAATATATACAGCGAGGGACAGAAAGAGTGCTAGACAGAGCGCGCGAGTGGGTCTAAAAATAGTCGTTTTAAGTCTTGCCAAATTTCGACAAATTCAAGCCAACCCGGAGAGCGTCGCCGAGATGACAGTGCATTCGGTCAGTCAGATTTGCGATTTCGCGGCTGCAGCCACCCCGCGAATCGCGTCTACTGTTATCGATAAAGCTTACGAGTACTGTATTACGTTATATTCGCGTACCGTTATTACGCCAAGTGTCCTTGTGCGCGCTCTGATCGGTATACATCGATCTCTTCGCGACGACGATCGCGGATAGTCGCACGAGAAAATCGGCAGTGAGATAGACGAGTGAGAGAGGCGGCTGATCGCGGGAAGATGCAAACGCGTTATGTGCTGCTCGGGCCATACAAGGAGCCATACTTCGTCAGGTCATCCGTGACCTAAGAGAGACTTCTGCGAGATTGTGCATCAGCTACTTATTCTGAAAGGGGCATATATCGCCTTGTCGTGTGTGTGTGTGTATGTGCTACGATACGAGCTCACATATATGCAGTCTGCTGATTTGCCGAGCAGGTCTTATTTCGTCTGCAACGATGACTACGTTGTAAGTGTAAGCCACCTGAGTCGAAATTCGGCCTTGACTAGTGTGGCGTGTGTTGTGTCGCATCTGTATAAGAGAGACGCAGCGATGTATAAGACACACGCGGATTATATTAGTATGTATTTGGATGAAGTGCACTTCTGGCCTCTCAAGTGTGACGCTTTCAATGAGTTTATTGACTAGAAATCAAGGCAGGATTTTTCGTAGGATCTTAATAGGGATATTATAATATCTGATAGGGATCCCCAGTTTTGTTGAATTTTCACAATCACATACCAAAGAAGTAGGCGCTTGTAGATGATACGAATTTTCGATTGATTATCTCAAACTAAAAATTTTTTATCATCAGAGCGATCATGTTTTTAGTAGAAATTTGTGTAGACGCTATATAGTAGAATTATAATAATGCTTTTAATACACTCTTTACGGAAATTGCGGCTATTAACTATTCCATGATAAATAGCCTTTGTGTCATTTTATTGTTATTTGAAAATCTAGATCAAGTTGCAGCTTCAAAAGCGAGACGCATTTACTAGAAAGTAAACACGTATGCATACCTTTATAATAATGCACATAAATAATCACCGAAATCCCGACGTATTTTCTGTGTGCACGGCCAAAACGAAAATGCAAACAATTCATTATCAAGACAAAGTTTCACAACATTATAACACCCTATTCTATTAAACCACCACAAACGACGTGTCGGATCTAAAAACACACTGCACGCGCCGTCTACCTCATATCAGTTTGTAAAAAGAAAATACATCATCCAGCGCGCGTACGTCAGAAGCAAAATTGCTCTACCCTTATGACTGCTCATAAATCCACACGCGCAGAGTTGTTTTATTTCGAGCGATATTTACTATGCGTCTCCGAGTACAATCGCTCATTATTTGTAACTGCCAATATAACTGCCAAACACGCAGACTCTCTCCGTTATCGAAACTCATCGGGAAAGTATTTGCAAATTCCGCAACTATACACCGTAGCGAAATACCTCCAGCTGCGCTCACATAAAAGCACTCTAATCTCGAGCAAACACGAGTCGACGTGAATCCTCGAATCACCGATGGTGAACCGATCTGCCGATATTTCGAGAGACACACTGCAGTTCATCGCTTGCGAAGCTTCCACGCGGGCAACATGAAATTCGGACAGTTCGGAGCGATCCAGGATGCCGATTTGGTAATTAAACGAAGAGAACGCACAGAGCTATAGTTTGGCGCATTTACATAACTCCGTATTTATTCTCGTTACTTTGACTCGTTGTTTGTAGCATCTTCCAATACATTTTCATTGGATTATCTGTGGCATGACTATACACTGCGTCAGTCGGCGCGATTGTTCGCGAGGCTCGTGATTTCCGAAAGAAACGAGCGCTATCACCACCCGTTGCTCTAACGTTCGCAACTGCCTACAGTAAATTATTTCAAAGTTAAGAAACGTGCATCCGTTATGTCTATTGTACACGCGCATACAGTATCAGTAGAATATCCAACACAACACTCGCATGTAAACACACTGCGCTCAGCATGCATCATAGCTTGTAAATATGCCTATGTTAAAATTACTTTCGTACTAACGATATCGCATTACTCGACGACGCAGATGTATGGCCGCTACACGAAGGACCTGGGCGAATATGCGAAGGAAGAGGCGAGGCGACTCCGACACGACAAATCGTCGCGCAAGAAGTTCGACAAGGTGCGAGCCGAGGAATTCAGCAAGTCGAGACGCGGCCCTGTCTGTCGTAAGCTCCTGGCGTTGCTGGCTTTCGCCTGGAAGCACACTGGCGCGAGACTCGGCGAGGACTGGGTCTTCCTTGCTCTGCTCGGCATCATAATGGCTCTCATCAGCTACGCCATGGACCGCGGCATTTCCATGTGCAACAACGGTCAGTTCTTGTTTCTGAGTATAAATTGTTAGCGACCAGTCCGACTATTGAGTAATGTGTACTACTTGTGCAATCGACGAGCGAGATCCAGTCTCGCGTAAAATGAAACGCGTTTTTGCGGAAAACACGTAGAACACAAGTAAAACTGTGGCCACATCTTGAAATCACCGACGAAAATTTACGATACAATCTTAATAATCGAAATTTTTAGATGCCTACTTCGCCATTCGAGAATGTCACATACGCTTCACTCCCCATCCCGTCATCTCATCAAAAGGTCATAAAGTCTACTCTCATATATCATTTTCCGCGTACATCGGGTTGAATAAATCGATGCTCGTATAGAGCTGACAAGCGATTACCTTCAATAATCGTGCTCTTTCCCCAGCCAGGATATGGCTGTATGAGGACCTCACGTCTCACCCGGCTTTGCAGTACCTGGCGTGGGTGTCGCTGCCGGTTTGCCTGATACTCTTCAGTGCTGGCTTCGTCCACATTGTCGCACCGCAAAGCATCGGTTCCGGAATACCGGAGATGAAGACGATTCTCAGAGGCGTTGCGCTAAAAGAGTACTTGACCTTCCGCACTTTAGTTGCCAAGATCGTCGGACTGACGGCAACGCTTGGCTCGGGCTTGCCGCTTGGAAAGGAAGGTATACAATTTCAGAAAAAGTTTCGATACATTTTCATTATTTTTTTAAGTTTTCCTATCGCATACATTTTGTCAAATAAAAGTTTTATTGAAGCTAGCTAAGCTAGCTTGCAAAGAAATCTATTAATGATTCCGTAAAGTTTAGCAACTGCGAACTAGATTAATCAATTTTACAAGATCTCTCGGTGACATTCGCGTGTACGGTGAATTTTCTGTACCATTGCCAAATTCGAGAAGAAGCTCCGCAAATAGCGACAAAAACTATATGCTTGAGATTGAAGAGATCTGTATCGAAAATAAAATACTTAAAATCTAATCGATTTTTTACGCGTTTACAGGTCCCTTCGTGCACATCGCTAGTATCGTAGCAACACTGCTGTCAAAGCTGGTGACGAGCTTTCAGGGCATTTACGAGAACGAGAGTCGTAACTGCGAGATGCTGGCCGCTGCTTGCGCGGTTGGAGTGGCCTCGTGTTTTGCGGCGCCGATCGGTGGTGTCCTTTTCAGCATTGAAGTAACGACGGTGTACTTCGCAGTGCGTAACTACTGGCGCGGCTTCTTCACCGCCGTCTGCGGCGCTACGATGTTCCGACTACTCGCCATCTGGTTCCAGCGCGAGGAGACCATCACCGCCATGTTCATTACGAACTTCACCATGGAATTTCCCTTCGACCCTCAGGAGCTCTTCATCTTCGCCCTAATCGGAGTCGGCAGTGGGCTCTGCGGCTCGTTCTACGTGTGGTTGCATCGGCAGTACGTCATATTCATGCGCAAGAACAAGAGCATGAACAGTTTTCTGCAGAAAAAGTGAGCAGGATTTGGTTTCGCTTTCTATTGATGACGCGATGTTCAATGTGATTCAAATAATGAATCTTGATAATGAATTTCTCTTTTAGCCGCTTTTTGTACCCTGGCATTGTTTCGCTATTGGTGTCTTCTGTTTCGTTTCCTCTGGGTCTCGGCCAATTCATGGCCGGCGATTTGAATACTCACGATCAAGTGCACGGGCTTTTCACCAACTTTACGTGGACCAAAGCGGACTTGAACGTGGAAGAGCAGAACATTGTCAAGCACTGGTCTACCGAGCATTCCGATGTTTTTGTTGGTCTCTTGAGCTTCACAGCTTTCACGGTAAGACGACTGTGCATTCAAGTTTTATTTGGCAAACGCAACACACAATTCATTAGTACAAATAAAATGGGCCTCGAGTTTTTCGAAATCAGATGCCAACTACATTTTCCTTTAATTTTCTTGGATTAGTGATGTAAATCTATACTCAATCTTTTTCAGTTTATATTCTCAATAATTAGTTCGACGGTGCCGGTGCCATCAGGAATATTCATTCCAGTTTTTAAAATCGGAGCTGCTCTTGGCAGAGCAGTTGGAGAAGCGATGGCCTTACAATTTCCAGCTGGCGTTCGATACGGGGGCGTCGTTACGCCGATTGTTCCAGGTATTTTTAACAGGGCTAGACCTATTATATTCCATTATATTCATTAAATAATAACTTTGTTCTCAATGAGCTTGAAAATTAACTATACCGCTTGGACTTTTGCAATACACTTGAGCAATCTAGATTACAACGCTAAGTATCCGTACCTCGCTGAAACAACATTTCACAACGATCGCGTGTATGATTCTGGACTTACAGGTGGGTACGCGACGGTCGGTGCTGCAGCTTTTTCCGGCGCGGTGACCCACACAATATCCGTGAGCGTCATAATATTCGAGATGACGGGGCAGATCACGCACATCGTGCCGATGATGATAGCCGTGCTGATTAGCAATGCCATTGCCGCTCTGCTTCAGCCAAGCATCTACGACAGCATTATACTGATCAAGAAGCTGCCCTATTTGCCAGACCTACTCCCGTCGGGTTCAGGTTCGTGTATTTATTTGGATATTAAGTGAACTACGCTTCCTTTATTGCCATAGATTTTCAAAATAAGAATTTCTACATTGAACTTTGTTATTAAGAGGATAAAATCTGTGTAAAACGCGAGTAATTATTGCTAAAAGTGAATGCAATAAAATCAAAAATTTTACTTTTTTGCAATGCTTACCACTAGGATTGAGTATGGTAAGACGCTGTACAAAAGGCAAATATGCGAAATGGTTTATGTGCATTTTTATTACATACAAATATCATATGCTTGTTGCAGGAATGTACAACATTTACGTAGAAGACTTTATGGTACGAGATGTAAAATATATTTGGCACGGAATAACGTATCAAAGGCTAAAGGAAACTTTAAAGGAGAACAGAAAACTTCGCGGTTTCCCGTTGGTGGATAATCCCGATAACATGATTTTATTAGGTTCAATCCAGAGGCTAGAGTTAATTAAACTAATTGAAAAACACATCGGTAGAGAAAGGAGACTGCAGGTATACAATTTATAATTTTGCCTCCTCCTAAAGGAAGCTTTGCAATAGTAAAATTTTCAGTTTCGGTAAAACATCGTAGAAACGTATTAGGAGGTGTTTAGAGTTCGAATCATGCGTTTTTAGAAAACTAGGGTTTGATCAGGCGCGCAAGCGCGTGAATGTCTTGAATTAGGGAATTATTGTTATCGTTTTACTGTATAGTTTTTGGAAATGATTCTGAATTCGGGAAAAATTTTTTTTTAGTACTGACCATTTTATGGCCATATTGTATCCATTTTTTTATTTTTCTATTTTTCGAAAAGTTTTTTTTTTTTTTTTTTTTTTGATAATATTATTCATACAATATATTTAAAAATAGTGTATTTAAAAGAGCATAAAATTGCCTACCTTTTTGCACAAGATTTTCCAGATTGACCGTTCCGTTCTATTTTTATGATAAAAAAGGTGATTTAGAAAAAAATTCAATATCTCCAAAACTAAACTGTCAAATGTTTTGAAAAAAATTATAGTAATGAAAAATGATATCATCTATTTGCTGTGAGAATTTTAAACTATTTTTATAACTACTTTTCGAGCTAAAAATCGAAAACTAAAAAAAAAGGGTTTTCTATGTCGTACGATTACGGGAGTAAAAATGCTTTAATTAAGTTGAAATTTTGAGAAAATATCGATATTTTGATCACCTCGGCTAGGTTCTTTTTGCAGCTTATAAAACCGTTCAGTTTAAAAGATATTATGACTTAAATTCTTTGTCTCTCACCCTGTATACCCTGTATAACTGAAAATTACTATTTTTGTTAAACCTTATAACTCATGTTTAGAATATTTTGAGACAATTCATGATTTTATGAGGTTATGAGAACCCTATAGTATTTAAAATATTGAAGTTTAAATTTTTTCGTGAAAATTATATGATTAGATATTGTAATGGGTGTTCCTTCAATAAAATAATTAAGATTGAAAGTATTTTAAAATTCACTAATATACTGTATATTAGAACAATATTTTATTTATTGAAACTATAAATTTTGTTGGAGAAAGCTAGGTGCCAAAGAATTAGCAGTAGTTTTTTTAATGTTTCAAATTAAGACATCGGATTTACACGTTGATGCTCTTTAACTAAGGTCATGAATGAGGTATTGAAAATCATTCCCTTTGTCTAGGTCGCTCAAAGATGGCATAAAGAAGCTGAAGAACGAGCAAAAGAAGAGATGGAAAGGCAGCTGAGAGAGCAAGAGAGATCGAGAAGACCATCAAGATTTGAAGTTATTCCAGCTCCTGACATTTTGAAAATGCAGCGGCAGAGTGTAAACGATCTGACTATGTCAGGTGGCAATGGAGTAAACTCTGATCACGTAAGTACAAGTATTTTTCAATCGTCATTCTACCACAATTACTAGTAATTCTCGTAAAATATTAAACTATTGTAACTAATTGAAATGTACTGTTTCAGCACACCTTCCACACACCAGTTTTCGGATCGCAACCGAAGAAATCAATCCTCAAAAAGACTAATTCGTTTACTCTCAAAGGCTTCAGTCCACTTGTCAGTCCTGCCGTAACACCTTACACTACGGTCACGGGAGCTGAAAGCAGGTAATACTATATTGCATATTATTACTACCATACAGTGGTATTATTATTTAACTATTAAAATTCAATTGGCTTTTAATTTAATTTTCCAGGATAAGGTTAGCATTTGAAGCGATTTTCCGCAAATCTGCAACCTTACAGGACGTCGATCCTGATCCTGAACTAGGCTCTGGTACGATACCAAATGGACGTCGCGACAGCGTCGATGGTGGTGCGCATCAGCCAATGCTCACACCTAGTCCAGCGACATCGAAAAAAGTCCAGCTGGTACGTTAATGATGCACTTAGATAAATCGACTTACACACATTTTATTTGACAAAAAAAAATAAGCTAATGTCACTTAATCATCTGTTAACAGCCCCGTGAACGAGTGATAGATATGTCCGCGGAAGATCAGAAACAATGGGAGGAAAGTGAGATGGCACTGGAAGTGGACTTTTCTCGATGTCACATCGATCCGGCACCGTTCCAGCTCGTTGAAAGAACGTCTCTCCTGAAGGTCCACAGTCTCTTTAGCATGGTGGGCGTTAATCACGCTTATGTCACGGCCATTGGTAGGCTAGTCGGGGTGGTTGGTTTGAAAGAGGTAAGTTCGTCCACAATGCGCTTCCTGTCCAAATTTGAAACTTATTCTGATTTCGTTCGCACAGCTTCGCAAAGCTATAGAAGACGCAAACGCCGGTATCCTGCCAACTCAGTACAGCGCTGATAACACGCACCCAACGGTCTCTGAGTTGAGCCTGGCCAGAAGCAGCGATGCCAACTCCAGCATTACCGACACAACCAAGAGTCCCAGCACGAACGCAAGCCTAGTCCATCAGTCCAATTCCATGAATTCCGACGACACGGAAAAGATTGACAAAGTCTGAGCACCGACGGAATGTTGATGGAGCTTAGTACGTTTATCGCGATATATATCATAAATCAATTGTGATAGTTGCATCGTCCCCTTTGACGACGCGACCCTGAACCTACTGCAGCCAGAGATTTTATTCAATTCTCATTTAATGCGAATCGTGAGGGTATAACAATGAAATGCGCGAAAGGCTGATGGCATTCGCATTTGATTCTTTTGTTTCCTATACTTTTCGTCGTGGTACTTGTGTAACTGTACGATTTTGTTATGTAGAATTTTTATCATGCCAGTGGACATTGATCAGTTTAATTATCAATTGTAATGAATGTATATTTACGTCATTATTGTTATAGATTTTACCGATTCATGTACGAAGCCGAAGCTGAAATGTTTTTCTATGTTTGTAATTCAATTTTAATTACGCTATACTGTCAAAAGCTAATGTCAACAAAGCGGCGACTTGAAAAAATTGCATTCTGGACTGATAGCTAGAAATGTCAATTTTATTTTTCATATAGTAAAATAGGGGCCTTGATAAGGGCTGTACTTAATTAAGTAAAATAAGACAAATAATTAGAGAGTAGCTCTAAAGATATAATTTCAACAGAATAAAATGGAATGCCATCGGCATCGTGTGGCCATCACGTATCGAATAATTACAGTGAATATGGTTTTGTAGTTCGAGTTAGCGATTTTTTTTTTTTTTGCTTGGCGCTAGAGCAACATGAATAATCGACTCATATGCATCTTGTTAAATTGCAACCTCGCCATCGCGTACAATAAATTTCGTCACAAATTTCCACACGGAAATAATTAAGTAGTTAAAAGTGAACAAATGATAACATTTTATATTAGTCGATCACTCAATAACAGCATATAATGTAAAAATATGCCTGTGAATATGTCGTAGACGCATAACAACAATATTAGTTTGGTAGTTTGGAGTCCGTAAAATAATCTGCAAAAAGAAATATTTTTACTCAAAGGGACTCATTGTTTGAATAACTCAATATAGCGTACTTCAATCACTATGAATAAATTTAGTATGGATTCTCACTCCAATCAAACATATTGCAACTGATCTGTAAAATTAGTTTAAATTAAAGAATTCTCTCAATGCTCGCATCGATCTCACGTAAAGTCGTTACCGTCTTTATCATCCTACATTAAAATGCAGATACAAGATATTTAAAACAAAATAACATTTGTTTTTGAAATTAGGTTTAAATACATCGCACAACATTGAGTATGAATCCATTAATTTTAAGAATCAAGAAAGTTTGTAAATCAATCAAAGAATATGCTATAATATTGATCTTCAAAGATATAAGACGGTATGATATGTGATGTTTTGTATTCATCAAACACTCTGAATCATCGTTTATATGCATCAAATGCATTACCATAAAGCTTTGATGTGATTGAACAAAAAAAAAAACAAAAAAAAAAAAACAAAAAAAATAGAAATTGTAAGTTATACCAATATATATGAACATATATTGGGAATATAAATATTGCTTTAATATGAATGAGTTTCCTATACAATATAAGGCGTAATTCCTTAATCACCGTTTTTGTATGAGTAAACTCTATAACATAAACTCTTATACAAAACATGAGATGCTCTTATACAAAAATGTTTATTCCAACTCTTTTAAAGAAAATGTGTGACGCTGATTTTCGTTGATCTATGACCATTATGTAGTTATAGCACATTAAATTGGATTTATTTTGTATGCATGTGCGCTTTCGTCTTACATTCCACACAAAAAATGAAGAATGAGTTCAGTAGATTTGTAAATATCTTCGTAAGTTATAAAATAATGTTTAAGAATCAAGCAAATGCGATGCTTTTTCTTATTATTACTTGTAAATAATCTGTATTGTAAGAAGAAAGAAAACCAGTAATTTATTATATTTCTTTGGAAATAAAATCTATTATATAAAAATAAGTTTTTGTGTTATGTAAAATACAAAATCTGTTAATTGCACATTCATAAACTATCGTGACTTGTACGCGTAGGATATAATATTTCGGTTTATTGATTAATTTTATCTGTTCTATCATTGACATACCTATAAATCTTTAACAATAGAAGCCAATGTTTTAATTGATACTCATATATTATTTTTATTTATAATAAACACAATTAAAGTTATTAAATTCTATTAGTTACAAAAATATAAATATTATGTGTTTTATATTCAAGCGTGTGAACAAAAGTACATATAAAATTTTAAAAAACTCATAGAAAACCCTACTATATCGATTATTATTTATAATCATCATTACTAATTAAATTGATAAAAATTCCAAAAATATCTGCATAAAACGTCTATTAATCGAATGAGTTCACTGTAGAAAAATATAATGTTCGTAGTTTTTAAACTCAACATTGATTTATGAAATGACACTGCTGAACCAGCCGTGCAGACATTTTGGCACCGGACCTGGAGTATCAAAGGTGACGCGAGCGATCTCCTCGAAGGTAGCTGCATTTAAAACTAAAAGTCCGACTTCTGTTTCGCGCTCTTGACCCCAGACAAGTGCGCTAAGAACAACACCGTCATCCTCGTTCTACAAAAAATAATATAAAAAATTATGTTTCATTACATGAAACTCACGTATACAAATGATACTATAAAACCAAATTTGGTGACAATATTATCATTGAATTACAGTTAGTATATTTAATTACCTTTCCACTTGGATCAGGTACAAAAATTGGCTCACTAGGATAGACTCCTTTTTCGCACCAAATTTTTTTTGTTTTGTGTTTGGTGTCTACTTTTATCACCTGTAAATGTTGGTTCATAAAGTTAATTCAATAGTGATTTAAATCAAGAATTCAAGAAAAATAAAATTTACTGATCCCGGATTTTCAATATCGACATCACTTGATATGGCATAAAAATATCTATACTCGTTGCCAAGATTTGAATCGTTGTTTATACGAGGTGTTTCACACCCTAGATCGCAAAGCAACTCTGGTTTAACAAAAATATTGCCATTTGGTAAACGAAATGCAGCCGCTTTTCTTTGATGCAAATTTTCGTACTTATTACTGTCGTGAGTACTATTATTATTTTCATCCAATTCTCTTCTTTTGTTCATTAATTTTTTGTCATCTAATCTATCGTTGAAAGTATCAGGTCTTTGGTACGCATTATTAATTTTGACAAGATTAACATCAGGAGAAGTATTTTGCGCAGGCTCGTTTAGAGGCAAAATGAATCGAAGTGGTCTTCCGCGAAAGAGTTTTGAATAATCTGGATTTTTATGCATGTTCTGTAAGAATTTACAAGCGTTTAAAAATGAAGGTGCTCATTCAGGAAGTAATAAATATAAACGGCGCAAGAAAGGCAGTTTCTAAATACCTGCATAGCATCGACGTACATACAGTCTAACATTTTAGCATCGCGGTAGCAGCACAAGTCCAAAACAACATAATTACCATCGCGAGTCTCATATTGGTTAATCATGTGGAGATAAAAAAAGGCCTCGGCAATGAAGGTTTTCTCAACTTTTCCAGAATCACGAGAAATCAGATGAATATGAGTCTGGAAATCAAGGAATATTATTTGTAAGGGTGAATTTTTCAATATTTACGAGAATTTTTATAACTTATGACATTACATTTTCATTTTCGTGCCACTTTAAGCAGGTGCACATAGGTTCATTTTTTATTCGACATGCTACCATGGACATCAGTGCTATGGCTAACGGCTGCTCAATAATAATAAAATAATTTTGGGTTATTCCAAAAGTATGCATGTAGGATGGATTGAATATCCATCTTGAAGGAATGGTTGAAACGATTTCTGCTTGTTCGAACATCATCAGTTTTCGTTTTTTTGCTCTATTGTCTAGTAATCATAAATCGATATTATTTTAATATGTTGTATCATTGATCGCAATTATTTTTACAGCGTAGACGAAGTATTATTACGTACCATCTGTAAAAGTATTTGGGGTAAATTTAATAATGTTGTAAGCTGGTCCTTTCTTTGTTATACTCATTCCTAAGTTATAAACAGTACCGTCACTCATCACATGCGGGTGCGATGTATGACTTACGATGTTAACAAAATCTGCTACATTAACCTGGGAAAACAATTCATTTATGTTACGAATAAATCTTATAATTATATCTATTAGATAATCAACAAATAAGATGTTTATAAGAAAACCATACAACCCGAGATAAAAAAGAAAAAGATAACTTCAAGATTAAAATGTATTATTACCTTGCGTAAGGTTTCCAAAGATTTTGGATCAATACGATGTATAACAGGCCATTCAGTAAACGTATAATACTCATCGCCAAATGGGTAAACTGATATCATCGAATTGTCTGACATATTTTCGGCTGGATTAAACGCTGCGGATACTCTAAAATATTTCAAAATTAGCTTTATTCCTGGGGACATTTTTTAGAAACAAACTTCTTCTACATAGATAGTATTGACGACTTTTATCAAGAAATATGAGTCACCTTTCAAATATACTTTGGCAAGGATCCGGCACAGCTTTAGTACCAAACTCCGTGATGACAATTCTTTTAGCGGCATGATTTTTCTTGTAGACATCCGTTTGAATGAAACGTCTCTGGTACGTTACACTTCCATTATTTATCTCGAACCTAGAAATTTGTGTTAATAGAAAAACATTTACAACGAAAAAGTTTAAAGTTGATGCTTATTATGATAGCTTTAAGTTACAATGATATATGGTGAATTCTACAGAATATAGTAGAATATAACAGATATAGTAGATAGTAGTAGTCCTAGGGAGGAAAAAACTTGGGTAGTCCAATTTTCCTCCCTTGGTGCGTATACTATTTTTTTTTTCACCAGCACTGAAAATGCAAATTTCTCTCCAGGCGCCCGGGAGGAAAATTGTATTTTCGGTGCAGGTGTAGAGAAAAATGTATTATGGTAGAATGAAAGAACGGGAACACAGCTATAAATTGAAAAGAAATGCGTCGATAATGCTTGATTTGGTCAAAAGTTACGTATGATTGAAAATTCGGAAAAATCATGAAAATGGCAGGCTTTTTCGAATTTGTATCTTGTTTTTATGATTTTTCCGTATTTTCAATTATGAGTAACTTTGGACCAAAACAAGCGCATTTTTTTCGAATTAAAACTGTTTTCCCATTCTTTCGTTCTACCGTAATACATTTTATGTTTGTTTTCTTATGCATTAGGTACATGCCGTTGAACAATGGCTATTTTTCGATAAATTTTGTTCAGTGTTGGAACGTGATTCCGCATTATTTTAAACATGTACGATTAGAAAATAAGTGGCACCAGTCGAGTGCCCAACAATTTTTTTTTCGCCATTTTGGCAACCAATAAAGTGTATTTTTCCCGTATAATTCACCATATGCCCTTCAACAATGGCTAGTTTTTGATAAATTTGAGTGGCTGAGAAAATAGTCTCTCAAGGCATTTTTTCAAGTGTAGAACGTGCTTTTGAATTATTTTAAACATGTACAATTAGAAAAAAAGTAGTCCGGGTATCGGATTCGTACCCCAACAATTTTTTTCGACGTTTCTGAAGACAAGAAAGTATATTTTTGTGTAGAATTCCTCGTGTAATTAAGGTTGAAAACATTTTAAAAATATTTCTGCAGCATCAGGTTAAAAGAATAGTATATTATGATACGTGTGCGCGAAGTAGGTAATTTTCGCACGAGCGCATTTTATCGTCCGTGCGTAACGAGGGTGACAAAAAAGCGAATGTGATGATCACCTATACGCACGAGTATTATATACTATTTTTCGACACGAGTGTGCGAATCTTTATTCTTAGCAGATGAGCGTGTGCGAAATTCAGAGTTTCGCGCACTCGTGGGAAAATCAGGCATTTTGCGCAGGCTACGCAGCTAGGAGAAATTGAATTTCGCACACAGTGTCCAAAAAAAAAAAAAAAAAAAGAAAAACATTTTTTCAGCATAAATAAACTCTCTACCTGTGAAGAAGAGCAGAACTATCAAACAGATGATCAAATCTGTACTCGCCAACTTTAAGACTTCCAGGTCCATTTCGCAAAAGAGAACCTTTTAACCAATCAGGAATACTTCCGGTAATTTTTCCAGTAATCGGTTCTATTACTTCGTGCTCGCACGAACGCATCCAAACCGATGTATCGACATTTGGATAGAAATTGACGTAATCATCGATCGCGTTATGCTTGCTGTTGAAGACACCGGTCGATGATTTTGAATCATTTTCCTTCTGGAATCAAAAAAATTCACATGTTTTTAATTTCTATGTTGCATTATGTTTATTGGTTTACACGTTATAACATTTCTTATTTGTAGGTGCTCGATTTATTTTCATACAACTCACTCTAAAAATAGTGGTTTTAGAAGATTTTAATTTTGGAGTATTTTCATTCAATAAGTTTTCGATGATATTTAATTTCGAAACGTTAAGATCGTAACTTGAATATGATCTCTTGTACATATTCATTATTTTGTACTTATTGAATTTTTTACGCGAAAAATACGTTAAATAGCAATTAATCTTCTATTATATTAAATCTTTCGATTAACTAATTTTGTATGAGTACGAGAAATCTACGGTGATACGAAAGTCACATCGTTATTAGTTTCATCACATTAATATATGGCACTAGTCTTAGTCAAGTGTATTTTCCTCGTTTAACTCAATTTCATCTTCGTCGACTCCTAAAATCGCGGTTAGTATTTGTTGAACTCGTTTGTGGGTGAAATCCATCATTCATCCAACACTCTTGAATAGCGAATGCCGTTTGACTGGTTCACTCTTGACCTTAAAAGGCGACGCAGTAATCACTTTAGAGCCGCAGACGTTCCGCTGAAACCTTACCGAACCGCTGGCACGTGGAATTGTTTAGGCTTCTTATCTCTGTACAAGTGATACACATGGAAAAGTATAACGTGATGTTTCGTATACCTAGTATTTTCGGAGGTCAGATAATATTGATCGTGCTCTTGTCTATTTTTCAAGAACAGTACAAATCTATACTCAACTACTATCTTCTAAACTGCATGGATACTGCATTACACATTTTATAAATTCAGTATATGGATTATTATGCCATAGAGAGACTATAATGAAGAGTAAGGGTTACCTATTGCGTGAACTTTATCGTATGATATATTGTTGCAATATAAAATTAATGCATCTATATAATTTCAATATTTGTGTCCTTAGTTCACGTGTCAATAATTCTTATTTTATCAAACAGATATTATAAAAGCACTCTCAATAAGTCATTGACACTTAGCTTCCTACTTATCAAATATTTGTTATTATTTTAATGTTAAAAGTTTCTAGTATACGAGGCTTCAATTTTTAAGTCAATTATCTTTTTCTCTATGTGTTTTCTGAATTGTACAGCTAACTAATGAAATATTAATTTAGCGGCATCAAGTACAGTTAAATCTTATTATTATAAACGGCTGAAACTTTTTGCTCTGAAATATAAAAGATTATTACGCAACGTACGCGATTGTATAAGGGGTTTTAAAATAAATAAGTAGTATTAATCTTAGTTATGATTTTATATTTTGTACTCTGGATCCCCGATGATTGGCTGTTCATTTCTACGCGCGATCTTTGTATGTGTGTGTGTGTGTGTGACGATCAACATGATACTGCTAGTTAGATCTTAGTTTTATAATTCATTTTTTTTAGTTTTAACCAAGTCCATGGTCCTAAGGATGTGTATTATTCTTCTTGCAAGTAAATATCTCGTAAATATCTTCTAGGTGCACAGAAAATTATTAATTCAGAATTAAACCCATATTATCTTAAACAGTTTCTTTCTTTCAAAGTAAATTAAGCTTTAGCTGATTGAATTATCTTCTTTACTTCCATTGATAAACTTTTATATTTAGATAATGTTGAACAATTATCATGAACAATAATTAGTGCAACTTGCGGTTATAATTGTCGTCAATAATAATTTACAATGTTGTTAAGAGGCTGCTGGCTATTTATATATGCTATTATCACGCTGTATCTACCCAATAGTTTGGGCTGTTCTGATAATTCGTTGCCTTGCGTCAGAAATGCATATTCGAAATTCGATACTTCGCGCAAAAGATCCTCTTTGTATTTTTTCTGTACGTCTTTAGGCATTCGTTTGATGAAAGGATTTATGGCAACAGCATGACCTACGTATTAAATATATTTATATCCTTTTCAAAACTATCCAAAAACATTAATCTTGATATATTTTGTTGCTTACTTTTTACGATTTTCCAATTAAAAAAAAAAAGTTCTTTCATGATTACTACAGTGTAGGACCTCAAAACCTGATCTTTGGATCATTTTCTTTAATGCTGTTCCTGCGTTGTCGTGATTTCAGAAGTAAGGTACAATGTTTAAATAATCCTATCAACATGGAAATTTGATTGATTATTAGACTATATTAAGTAATACTATTATATAATTCCATGCATTATAATGAATTCAAACATGTTTCATGATCTAGGTCCATATAAGCCTGGTATTCTGGATAGTCGTACAGTTTTGAATACGTTTCGAAAATTACATGTTTTGCTACAAATAATATCAAAGCTTATCCTCCCGGTCATAATAGTTTATAAATATTTTCGAAGACTTGCCTATATAAATGCCAAAAAAAAAGGTTATTGTCAATTACATCTTTATGGCCGTCCAACTTTCAACTTAAGGAATAACAATTATTCTCCTCATACCTAAGATCTGAGCACCAATGAAGGCATCAGTGGATTAATAATGCGTTGTTTAAAGTGCGATAAAATGTGGCGAAAGTCTTTCGGCAGTAATATGGAGCTCAAGGAAAGAAAGCCGCTTTTCATTAGCAAACTTGGTTCTGCCTGGAATGAGAGATGCAAATATATTTTTATAGCACAGTGTGTCTAAAACCCGCTGTTAAGTCACGCCTATCTGTGACTAAAGTAGTCCTTTTTTGCACCGTGTTTATCACACTCGCTACGCTCGTGAGCTAACCTCACGGCGCTAACCTCAAATAAGGACTACTTTAGTTGCAAATAGGCGAGACTTGCGGATTTTAGCAGTTTGTGCTATGAAATGTTATACGATACTCTCAACTTAAATTGTTCAGTTTTACACGGCGCTTAACACCCTCGCTACGCTCGGATGCTAACTGCGCCGTATAAAAAAGAACCATTTAAATCATACGTATCGTAATGTACTATTTACCCATACTCATCTAATGGTCACATAACACAAAGTAAAAACTAATTTTAATATCTTCTTACAAACTTTTTTAAACATTCAATTTTTTAATTTAATAATGCGTTAGTAATATGTATTATTTAACTCGTCACATGAGTAAGAGATTTTTACATGCGATATAAGTTAAGATTACCAATGACACTGGAATCGACTGGCAATTGCGACAATAGCCTCCGAACCCAAACCAGGCCCACAGCCGATATCAATGCACTTGGCGTGCATCTTGGCAATCTCGTCGCTAAACTCATTGAATAAATAAGAATAAATACGTCTTTGTAAGAAACTAGAGGCACTTAACTACGAAAAATAGCAAATGGTCAAGCAATTCGATCCTATGTTTTGTTTTTATTGAAAAAAGGTTAAGGAATTTATCGGTGATTTGAAGAACGATACGTCCAAACTGTAACCAAACTGTTGACTACTCATTTCACTAAAAATTTGAGGCTCTTATATCCGTTCTTTTGGACAATTAATTTGTATACCCTCCACTTTTATACGTATTGCGTACTGATTTCTTGTATTTAATATGCAAATTGTATACGGACTATTTCACGGAAACGTTATGACTTCGGCGGCGAGAAATACGTCATTCTGGTCGTGCTGGCACTGAATAAATTATTTCTGAGATTGGATAATTTTTATAGATTTGATATATGGGGAAATCTACAGAAAATATGCAGTTAGAGTGCTCGAAAATCCGAAAAAAAAATTCGATGCTACATCGCCGCTACCACACTTTTCTTATCCATTGAGGTCTATAGAACACTGAAAAGGCGATCATCCGGCGATATCGACCTCGGCACACCTCGGCGATTAAAATTTTTTTTCGTGAAATTTTCGTCGTAAAAATTCATGAAAAAGTAGCCATTGTTCAACGGCATGTACTCAAGCTCTGGGGGTGCAAACGGTAAATGCGTATTTATAAGATCAAAGTATGAGATAAAATCTTCAATTTTAGCCCTGGTGAGTTAAAAATAGTTGCTTACATTCAAAGTTGTCTTGGTATGAAAATAGCGAAAAATCGAAATTTTTCATAAAAAACACAAGGTAATTTTTTTATTTTAAAATCCTAATAACGTTTTACTCGGGAGGTTGTCGTCACCCATCCGGGGCTTAAATTTAAGCTCCTTTCTTTTACTTTGATTTTACCAAATTAGATTAACATTTTATTTGTTTATTAGCTATATTTTATGTTATATTTTATGTTATATATTATTCTTATGGAAATATGCTTATGGCTATCAGACGCCCTTTTTCGACCTTTTTGATTGTCATATATATGGCTATTCAACAAAGAGGGGTTTAATCTAAATTTTCAAAACCAAAGAACAAGATAAGATCTTCAATTTAAGCCCTGGACGATTAACAATGACAGCCCGAGTCAAAAGTTATCAGAATTTTAAAAATCGCAAAATCGCCAGTATTCGTGAAAAATCAAAATATTTTTGATTTTTCACGGAATTTCAATACCGGAATATTGAAGCTGAAAATCGATTGTTTGATTCTGATGAATCGAGAAATGTGATTAGTTAATGGCGGCGCCTGTATAGTTACCCGAGTATAGTGTTTTTTTTTAAATTTTTAATTGCTGCCCATTAATGTTCATAACCGTGGGAGCGAGTGGGAAAGATTATGGTGCCGCAGGAGATTTTTCCGCATGCGTGGATATACGTGTTCTCTCACTCGCACTGATAACAGAATTTCGACAAAGATTAACAAACCAATTTTTTATTTTGCTCGAAATTCTATAGTTATCCAGTATCTGTTTTGTTGAGAAAATACTCGCACATACAACGATATGCACACACACACAGCTTATAGCTGTACACGAGCGGAACAGATGTCCGAGGGTTGCTACCTGGGTTTTATTGCATCCGACCGACCACCGACGCGACGCCCCCCAGCAGAGACGCAGAGGCATAGGGCCTCACTTCCTCAAGAACCGCAGACCAGCCAACACATCAGCGGCACAACAAGCTTTCTCTAATTTTGTCCATATAAAGTTTATTTAGTCTATTATTAATTCTCTAAAAAGTGTCACAATTATATTTTACTCTTTTGTCACTAGTATTCTGTAATAACTCTGTAGTACGATCTCAGCTGTGTTATTTAAATAAAGTATCTTGAATAAATACTACGATTTCAACCTACTTCCAACATGTTTTTATAAAATAAAGCAATGTTGAAAGTTTGAACAAGTTTTAGCGAAGTTAAAATATACAAAATCAATCAACGTGCATTCTTACTGACTGGTTGATCCGAGGACGAAATTATTAGATCTCTTTTATGACAGCGTGAATAATTATTTTAGAAAAGAATTAGTGACCTTGAATAACAAAGTACTTATTGGAATATTTTTAACTCGCACATACAACGACGTTGTACATTGAAATTCCAGTTGAAGACAGGTTACGTAACTGGTATTTTAGGCCTATTATATTCTTGGTTATACCAAATAAAAGTGTACATACTCTTCTTTAAAAAAAGATAAATGCAGTAGTTAGTTATGCCATATGCATAACACCGATTGTTCGATTTTTTTTCGAATGTATAAAAGTCTGAGAAGCAGGCGTGCAAATTGTGCAGCATATTATGGCAGAATCAGTCGTATATACTGCACTACACTTCGTGCAGTATCGGACTCACGTCACTAGCACCCGTTAGTCACGTGCTAAACGCGACAGTCAGCGTTGAGTGCATATCATATAGCACCGCACGAGCATAACAAATAAGAACAGTAAAATTGAATTAGTCGTCTTATCCATTAAGGTTTTCCAGGCGCCTTTTCATACCCTTGTTTTTCTCCAGAATGCAGCAGAGCCATCAATGTACGCGCATATTCCAATGTTTAATTGTCAATAAACGAAATCATGATTTTATTTTTATTTTTATGTATGATGCATTCTTAAGAATTCTTTCTTTATATCAATGCTTTTCGCTTATATGTTTTCTATTTTATTGTAACTCAAAATTTGATTGAGTCTCTCTGTACATAAAGATATTCCGTTTATACTACTATTAATAGGCTTGCTTAAATTCAATCATGTTGAACGATGATGGATTTTTGATTGAAGCTAATAGCGAAAATTATTGTTCCTAGTTTTGGCTGCTGTGCAAATGATACACTTGTAAAGAGATGGTGTTCTGGTATTTATCTATTAAATGTCCCTGAACAGAATTTCTACCGTAGTTGAACGCTTGCTCTATTTCTCGTTTATTTTTTCTTGAAATTCACGCAGTGAAAAAAACTAAGTGATCTTTGTTGTTTACAAGTGTTGCTCTATTTTTATCTTCGTACCAAGCATCTAAGAGGCTAAAAATAGTTAAAGATGAGCGAAGCTTTCATGGAGCTGTCGCTCAACAGTTTTATACGACCTATTAATATGATAAGATCTACATCAATTTATACCACTACGAGAGCACTGTAAATTATAAACACGCAATCCCATTTCGAAATTGTACTTTAGTTTTTAGTTTTCAGCTCTTTGATTACAAATCCAATTTTACTTAAAAGTTAAAAGGTAGATAGCTTTAAATATTTAGTTCAGAATTGTATGCAAGCTGATTTAGGTTGTTCCCAATAATACTTGTTTTTAAATTAACGAACGAATATTTTGTCCCAATAGGCCAGTGTATATTTTGAAAATATCTTTTTTTTTACTTAATTGAGCAAATTATGATTTTCACCTATCGCGTCTAAGATGTCAACAAACTCGACAAACTGTGATTTTACACTTAGTGCATCACATTTCAGAATTTTTCGAAGTGATAAATGAATATTCCAATATTATGTTCTTGTTTATAACACTAGGAAATTTTAGGCACTCCTTATCATGTCATAATTAACATTTAAATTTTGCTGCCTGCTTAGCGCCAACAGTTTGAAGCCTCTGTAAGTTATGTAATAAAATCCGTATGTCTGATTCGAGTTCCTTAATTCTTGTACCAGGCGACCGATTCTCAATTAAATGCTTCACAACAAAGCCCATCACTTTTTTAAGAGAGGAACGGAGCCAATTAGCCACTTGTCAAAAATTTTATTTTTACGTTTCTGGATAAACATAGGATAATATTGAAATGGAACTATTTATTGCGTAACTCAATCAATACCATACAGTTTATAGTTATAAATATTATTGCATTGTTTGGACGTAGGTTTGCTATAAAATTTTTATTTGCATACATTTTTACAATCGAAGCGGCACTTCAAAGAGATTACAAGTTGCGCGTGATAACAAAGAATTAGTCTGTCTAAATAGTAGCAATATTATACTTTTATTTTTATACATTTTTAACGTGCTCAGAATTGCAGGTTATAATTTTAACTGTTTATTATTTACTATTTTATTATAATTTGATTGCATTGTAAACAAAGCTTGTATTACTCGTACATAAAAACCATGATGTAATAAAGAAATGTGTAATATAGTTAAATATTTAATTAAATGACTTTTTATGCCGACTTCTTTAATAAATGGTGGAGATACAGGTTCGCTCGTAAGATGTAGTTGACAACTTTTACAGCACAAAATTGGACTTGACCTGCTTTGATGTGCATACCTAATGACTTCGCTAAGTATTTTGAATTCGTGGCAGATTTAACTATAATGCTTTGAGGCAATGCTATGAGAAAAAGTTTTCTCTTAAATGTCAATAACGTTTGTATAAAGAATGCACGCCGATGCATAAGACATGTTGAAATTCAAATATTATTTAACTAAGTTCTATGTATAGAAAATTATGGTTTGTGTTTTATTTTATTGTATTTAAAGAATACGGAACTTTCTACAATCATGCGATGAAGATAAAATTATATAGTTTCCTTGCTCCACAATCATATATTTTCTTAATCTTCAATAATACTTTTTACAACAGAAAAACTTCAGAAAGTTGGACTTCTACATTATCGTTAATCGTTGAAGATAGCAGTTAAGCAGTACCAGTAAATAAATATCACTTCTATCGTCCACGATTCCCTTTCATGCACAAACCTCCTTTATGTATACTGATAAACGTCAATGTTCCCAAATGCCCATAAGATAAAGCGTATTTTGACGCGGTTGTGCGATTCCTACTTTTATCAAGCCTCACGTGGTTTGTGTCATAACACGAATCTTAGTTTGCATTTCTAGAGTCACATGGCTTTCATCGTGCTAGTCTGTACAATGCAACTTAATTTTGTACAACTTAGTTTTCATTTTTTTTACCGATAGCAATATAAACTATTAGTATCTTATCGCATACAAAGAAATCTGAAAATTACAAAGATACATTTTTTAATTTGTTTAAGTATTTCTAAATAATGTTATCTTATAAAAGACTGAAAATTCTGAAAAAGTTTAACATACAAATTTTCAATTGTAAGAATCATTCTCGAATCAGCATTGAACGTATATCTACTCGATTAAAATTTTCAAGGCGCCGTATAGTCTCCCCTGACCGACTCTGTCTGACGCATCTGTTTGCAAATGCAGATCATGTCATACCAAGTACATGTGAGAGTTTCAAACACGGATAGCCAGATTAACCTATACTATATTATAAATTATAGTTTAAAATCTGCTACTAATCTATTTACAATTTCGAAGTTTTTTTGGTATCGTCATTTACTATACATCAGAGTATTGTGATTGACACAGTATCTTTTTAAAAACCTGATTCAGAAAAATCGTGGTTTGCTTGCAGTCCTTGTTCTTCATATTCCATGCAATCAAAATTTTGCTTAAATATAGAAAACCAATGTATGAAAATGTCTACGAGTTCTTGTCAGTTTTTTATTATCTGCATCTACGCAAATATTTCATAACCCTTATGATACGTGCAATCTAGCTTAAAACTTGCAAAGACAAAGGAATTTCATCTCGGTATAATGTACGAACGTGTTTTTCCGCTCATTGAAAACCCGTTCGACTAGTGTTCTCATTGATGCTTGATTAACCTTAAGTTTACTGAAGTTAGGTAACTGCTTGCACTCATCAACTCTTTCAAACGCAATCTACAACGACTTTGCGACCAATTCTTAAAGGTAGCGTAATAATCATTATTTATTTTGATTATCCTAATCAAGTTCAACGTATAATATCATAATCACAGTTACTTATTACTCTTGAATGCACTGAATAGTCCCATCCACAGAGAAATTGAAAGTTACGCTTCTATAAATACGGAGTGTTAACATCAAATTAACTTTCATTACAATGTCTGTGACAGACCAACATACCGCGGAAGTAAGCTTCATTCGTAATTATTTCTCAACTACGTGACACTAAAGTGGCAGTTTGTGATATGACACACAATTGTTAGTTTAATGAATGATTCACCCAACAAACTATTCATTTCAGTTTTTAGATGATTTTTACTTCTTTTGCTATTAAGTGAATATCGTTTGCAAAAAAATTGCATTTTCTGCTTTCTGATGAATGCGATAAAAGGTGTTTTACTTCTATACAAATATAGATGAATGCGTGGAAGACAAAGCAGACGAACCCAATACGTTTGTCGGTCGATACTCATCAGTTGTACGTTACGTATGCAATTAACAGACTGCAGATTCCCGTTACTTTACCAGTGAGAGGGGATATAATATGCTATAGATCTAAGTATGACGTAAAATTGAACTGTAGGATCGTACAGTTTCAGTCACTAACGGCAGCAAAAGATCGTAAAGTCTGGAGTCGAAAATTTTGCATTTGTTTTAATTTTCTTAGGAATATACTAAAACAAGAACTACAATGAGTTTTAGTTATTTTTTGTGTGTGAATGAAAGTAAGTAGAACTTTTATCTACACAACAATGTATTTTGATTTTTCGAAAAATGCTCAAGTATTACTGATAACAACGTCCCACAATGCTTACGTTTTTTGTCAAGTAATGCATCATCATTTGAATCGGTCATGAGATACTCATCAGATAAATGTAATTAAAAAATTAATCGCCGCAGACTCATCTCAAATATTGGTCTGCCTACGATTTTAATTGGGTCATTGCAAAAGCTTGTCTATAAAATTTATAACTCAAGGTCGCTGAGTAAAGACAATTGACTCAAGCTTAAAGAAAATATTTCAGTTGCGTACTTCTTTGTAAATAAAAAGTCTCTGTTTTCTTCAAGATTTCTTGAATTCGATTATTTTGTTTAATGATCATTCTTTGTTTGTAAGTACGAAACGATAAAGGAGAAACAAAGACATATCTGGAATATAATAAAAATGATAGTATTTAGCGTATTTTTTTTTAACAAGTACACAAGTCGTCGATGTTAGTTTTTAAGTCGGAAATTTCTGAATTGATATACCTATTAATTTTTCAGAAAATAATATTTATTGCTTCTTCCTAGAGGAAGCTTTGTAATAGTAAAATTTTGAGTTTCTTCAAAACTTCTAGAAAATACTTTTTGGTGTGTTAGTATAGTAGTGCTTTTTATTTAAAATTTGACATGCATGTATATTTTTGGATTCTGAATTCGGGAAAAACATTTATTTTTTATTTTTCTAACTATTTTTTAGTTTGCGCAGATGGCTTGCTTAAACGCATTCCAACTTATTCAGATCCACAATTTTTTTTGTATTATTTTTTAATTGCTCCTTCAGCAAAATAATCGAGATTGAAACTATTTAAAAAAACATTAACATTGTATATTTAAATAATATTTTATCTATTGGAACTATAAATTTAGTTGGAGTAAGGCTACGTGCCAATGAATTGGCAGCGGTTTTTTCATTTCAGATACAGCGATAATTCATACTTATTCATCCTGATCACATAAACACAGGTGCTTTGAGTACGTCGACCATAGCAAACTATGCCTATTGCTATCTGCGCATGCGTTAGTTTTTAATACTTGAATTCTTACGTCGATTGTATATCGACGTAAGAAGAGCGGCGCTTCTAAAGCTCAGTATACAATCGACGTACTATCTCTCATGTCTGATTAGCTCTCGATCAATACAAACTGTGAATAACGATCCCACAAGTCAACAAGTTTTGAAATGCACAAAGTTCTCTAGCAGACATTGTCTCCGCGTGCACTTCTGTAAAAATAAAAAATGTAAAAAAATGTGATTAGCCAACATCAACAAGTCAATATATGATAATCAAGACCAGCGACGATATAAGCATAGAGCACATCTGTTTCGCGCAAGAGCTCAGTGTGAAAAAAGAGCGCCTCGAGTCTGCAACCGCAATAAATAAATAAAATAAGTACACAGAGAGGAAGTCACGCGCTCTCACATACATCGGAGCCACAGAGCGCAGCAGCATCGCTTCGAGTAATATGACTCGTTCTCTGTGGATACAGAGCAGAAGAAAAAAAGCTGGAAGCACATGACTTGACTCCGATAGTAAAGACTCGTGACGGTGGCCCGATAAGGGCAGGGAAACAATTTAATCGCGACGTCCGTTTGACTCGAAACTAAGCGCTTCGTACATATATGCTCCGGACGCTGGCAGAGAGTCGCGGAGCGCGAAGATGCCCGGTCCCAGGAACTACGAGACCTTTAATCGGCCCAGCACCTCCAGCTCTAGCAACGAGTCCATCTACCAAATAGCCCGGTGAGTGTCCATTGTACACATTTTTTATAATCGCGATTGTCGTATTCGTAACGAAGAAAAATAAATATCAGCAGTCGATGCGCGAGCGTCTGAAGATTGGTGGTCAGTGCGGCCCGCCCGAGGCTGATCTCTGGCTTAGAAGAGCCAGACTGACGGAAGGAGGATAGGGAAATCACGAGTTCCGTCTGAACTGATAAGCCGGCGTAAGACGGGGATGGTCGAGCCGATAGCGCGTGCTTTCTCCCCCTCTCGGCGATTAGCGACAAACACCTCCTATTACGAGAAGTTTGCACGCGGGATCTCGCGTCTTCCTTTGGAAATCGAGTCGCGAGGTCTTATCGAAGCAGCCGATAAGTGTGATGCACGTGAAAATCCCTTGTTTATCCGTTGGCATGGACTGAAGAGGGTAATTTTTTCTCTTTGTAGCTACTCTCAAGTGCCTCATGTGTGATTCACCGAAAGCCCAGATATTTCAAGTTTCGCGATCATGAGACCGCGCACATACGTACGAGCTCGCAGATTTTGGAAGACGAGATAAAATTTCTTTCGCGACACACGCGCCCACTTTGATCCTTGCTCCGGATAATAAGTATATAAATACATGATGTACTTTGGAATATAGTCGAGTGACTTGTACGACATTGTCGTCGATATCTTATACTCGAGATTTAGATTGTTCGGACGTATGAAAAAGGCGGGTATAGATAATTATAATCACGAGGAGTTTTGAACGTTTGAGCATTATCGTCGTATTGCTGGTTATGAAAACTCGAAACAAACGAACGGTGTTTCCGCGGTACGATAGAAATTATTTTTCTGTGTTTTTAGGGATATATTTCATGTGAATAGGTACCCATATGACTGCACTGCTTGATGAGTGTAGCATAAATTTGCACATCGATTGTCCCGAGGTTCTTTCGGAACCAAGACGAGCTGTCTCTTTGTATAATGTAGTACGGCAACTTGATGTCATCGTGTAAACAGAAGAATGAAATAAACATTCCGATTATTTCGGAACAATAGAGCACTAAAAATCTCTATTAAGGCCGATGGCGATTATTTTCATTCTCTTGCATGTTCTTACTGTACAATACCGTATCTTCTAACGGATGTTAAACCTCTCTGAAATAATCTTTCTTATTCAGATTTATATAACCGCGTTCTTTTTTAAACCGAATATAAGAATATTTGCTAAACCGTCTATTTTGATAAAATAATGTATGAAATACAGGGATCCAATGACAGAAGAATTCGCTGTCTTATCTTTCCTTAACCATAAATCATCAGTCAAAGTCACGATTTTCAAAAACAAATGTTTTGACAAATGATCCAATATTTTTACCTTAAAATGTGAAGACTTGCCGAACTGCAGTCAGAACAAAAATAAGCGCTTGTATATATACAAGAAATATGATAAATAAAGTCATATACAAATGCATTTAAATAAAAAATTGATCGCAATCAATACATCAATATAAAGATGGTATATTGGTGTAGATTATCATTTTCAAAACTCCAAAAGTATTTCGAATATTACCTTATCGTCAAAACGTGTGCCGGTAATAATAACGCAATAGCATTGAAAGAAAAATAGTTGAAGTGTGCCTAGAATTATCAGGTTTTAAATTTTCTATATTTCTAATTTAACGGGAAAAAATTCTGAAGCAACTGACTTATGTAATCATTAGTGGATGAAGGAGCATTTGCATACAAAGATAATCTAAAATTCATTCAATACAAATTTCTAGTAATATGCGGTAAAAACGTGAAACATCAAATTCTTAGAAATATATCTAATTCTGAAGAATTTTGTGAGGTCGATGACTCCATAAAAGAGCTAAATATATAAGGGGTCTGGTAAGTATAAACGTCATCAGTTGGTGTCCATGTGTACCGCTGTATCTTCCCACAACAAACACATTAAACTTGTCTATTACACAAAGCCGCTGAACGGTCAAATCAGTCGTAAAAATGTACCGTATCTGAAATGTCAAGTTCACTCGCTTGCTGTAAAATATCGCGATGAGGAGTGAAAAATACGCGCCAAGTCATTCCGTCCTACGAAACTGCAAATACATCTGTAACGCATCGTTTGCTTTTCTTTCACGTTGTATGGGCCGCCTTTATCAAAAACAAGCGCCGCGGCCAATAAGCGTGCGCTTCGGTAATGAAGCAAGGCAATGAAACAATCTCTTGCACTCTGCGGCTAAAACATTTAGAACCACGCCTCCAGTTTATTTAATTAGATTAATTCTGGAAAACATTTCTCTGTTTGAATATGGCGTGTATAAGAACGTAGCACGAACGCATTTCAAACTGACTCTTGTAAAATAGTATGCAATGCAAGCTCACCAAACTAATATTTTTATAAAAGCATCTAGAAAGACCGGTGAAGGGTAGTAAAAAATAGCCAACAAATCCTTGACGTTTCTACTGTGGGAAATCTCTAAAAATGACCACTCAGTAGCATCATCGCAAACCATCGTCGTCTCTTCCACAGCATCAGCAGTACATCTACCGCGGCTTCAAGCCCGCGGGCGCACATATCCATGGATTACATCATATCTCGAGCTCTCTCGGCTAAATTCGCGTGTGTACACAATTCGTCGGCGCGCTTCTTTTCCCCTACTTCTCAGCGCGCTCGTGCGCCTCATCGCTCAACGCGTTCGCCAAAAGATCGGTTTATATATAAAAGCTCGGCTCGCGCGCAGCTCGTACACAGAAAAGCGGGCGGCCGCGCGTTGCGTCGCCGCATACAGCGATATATATATTCGCGCGACAAAGGAAGAAAGAAATCCGGTGCAGGCCGCGATACAAAGAGATAAGACAGAGGAAGAGAGAGGGATAGAGAGCCCACAACGACGACGTATAAGATGGACCATCAGCGCCGCGGGAAAACTCAGACAGCTCGGCGCTGATCAGTTTGTGCATCAGGCGAAAGAAGCGTGCGATGAGATTATTCCCGTCGGCGACACTCGCCACAGCACGTGCTCGAGCAGCCTACTACACCACTCCTCCTACAGCAGCAGCTAATATTCCTTGCGGACACGAGACTGCGAGTGGAAAGAGTGAGTGCGACCAATGATTTCGGCGTGGAGAGTCGCGGACGACGCGCGAATGTCGTAGACTCGCGGAGGAGCTTTGCTGCTGGCGGATCGGACGAACCTATTGTGATTTTGAGACTGTGATGATTTGACTTAGTAGATTTTTACCGTAAGAAATATTCCACGAGGACTGCAGGCTGCGCAATGGCTGAGTGAGTACTTTTTTCCATCCTGTACAAGTGTTCGCGAGTGACATCATTTTTTTTTTCTCAAGGATGGCTCGGTTTTGCATTTTAAAAATAGGAGTAGCTTGAACTAAAATTTAGGACGCGCGCGAGCGAACGTTTGCAAACTTTCGTTGACCCGGTTTTTTCAATAAGTTCGCGTATAAACATCAGCGGACCCCATCTGGCTTGGGTTTTATAAAAAAACTCGCAAGTTTTTGAAAATACATTTTATCGGGGATTTATCGCGAAGACACATATCACGAGAGTAAAAACGTTCTACAAAGAAAAATTCCAAACCGAAGCGAAATGTTGCGTGCTTGTTGCGAAATAGTGAAAAAGCGAATTTTTTATGATCGCGATTCGTTAAAATAGAATATAGCAATGTGAAGGTCGTTGCACCTTGTGGCCAATTTCCGCGTAGCAATCAATAAGATTGCGTCACGGCTCTGCCAAATCTAAGTAGGGCTTCAAAAACAATTAGATGTGATAAAAAATAAACTCTTCGAGCGTGGTCGCACGTGTTAAAAATATCTATACTGACGTTAAGAATAGTCAAAATTGTTGCCGGTTGAACGATATAAACCGGTCAATTTCATCATAATTATTAAACTAATTTGGAAATCCAAAAAAATTGTATCAATATTCGTCATGAAGCGGGTTCGGCTAAATGATTCAAGTATTGTCGAGTCTGATCATTTTATTTTTCCATGTACAAGCATAATGGACTCTCTGAATTTAGTATCTTTTCCAGTCTATTTTATATACACTGAAACCAGTATACGCATGTTTTTCACGCGTTTGGAATGATTCACGTAGTTGGTCGAGATACTGTAATCGTCCACAACAAGCGCTGTAGCCATACGATTCCACCAGCTTGTATAGAATTGTCGCGATGTCGCGAATATGCTGTATTGACGCGGAAGAAAAATTTCCGTGACCACTGAGTTATTGGTAAACACGTCGGTAAATAATTTCAAGTTTTAGCCTTAGGCAGTTTTTTCACTAAAAAAAATTCCCTCATTACGCGGCGCTTCGCATGTAAAAGTGTATAACATGAAAATAATATTTGATCATTAATGAATTTTGTTGAAAAAAAAAAACGTACAACAGCTGCATGTTCATTGTTCGGAAATTGTTAAAAAATGTTCTTTGTTTTGTTTCGTTGAAATTCCGCAGGTGAAATCAATCACCTTTGTTATTCGCACAGCGTTTCACGATCGGTATGTTTTTTCCGATGAGCGTTGACAAATCGAAAGAAAATTTTCATAATACGACGTACTTATTATGCAGACAAGCTCGGCAATTCAGTTGATATAGAAGGTGAAATATTGCGATGAAAAAAAGAATTATACGACTACATTTTCTAATTATTGCCTGCTTTTATTATTCGCTAAACTCGTTTTTATCTACTCGACGCTTAATGCGCTAAATAACGCATCGCAAACGTATATAGTCGTGCTCTTACATAGACACTATTACCTGTTGAAGATAACGCTCGTATGTATTTGCCGTTTGTGATGCAATTAACCTATTATTATTCCTTTCCTGATCAACGACGCAAGTAAATGATTGACGGATGATCTGCGTTCAAAAGTCGGACACGCGCTTGCTTATAGTCAAAGTACTGTATATCATACCCATTAAGATATAAAGTTGAAAAATAATTAGAAAAAAAATGTTTGAATTAAGAATGCGATTAGGCAATATCCTTTACTTATACTCGCGTTAACACTCAGTTTTATATATTATACATTTATTGAAGTTTAATGAACTTCAATAACTTAATGAATGTAATTTTGGAATTTCGTGCTTCTCTATAATTAAGCGAAGAGTTTTCTCATCAGCTCGTTATGTAAACGCATGCTCCTATCGAGAAAATCTTCGCTGGAAACAAAGTATGGAGAAACTCTTATTGCATAATATCTATATTTGTCTCTTTTTACATAATCACTTCTATAACAGAATCTTTAATACTAACAGCTACTCAGATAATTTTTAAATCCTTAAGCTCTATAAGAAACTATTGCTTCCTCTTCCTGAAGCGAACGTATATAGTGTATAGAGCCTATGGTATACTGAAATAATTTACCGTCAATTAAGCAATAACGACTTTGCTCAAAGTTTCACGGTCCATTTTTATTCTCTCCTTACGACAAGCGCATGAGCTTTACGCGTCGGCTTATCTTGACATTATGTATATAGCTATATGCGAAATTAGAAATCTAATTTAAGCTCAGGCTCAAAACTGCGCTTGTCATTAAAGCCGCATGTTTGCAGCCTTGGCGGGGCTTTCAAATCCGTATGAGTAAAGTATAGTTTTCTTGGGCCAAAACCTTTATCTCGAATGATTCATATATACATATATTTACATGCCGCTGTTTGTTGAGCGCTGCACTTACTCACCCAGCGACTGGACTTTCTTTCGTCGACTCTTCCAGCGCACTTCGGCTATATACATATATTACAATATCGCGATGCCGAGACGACAACATTTGCATTTGTTTATGTTGAGAGAACGAAGTGCGCGGAAAGAGAAAAAAGGCTTCAAGCATTTATCGACGATTTTATTCAGTCCTGCGCTCGAGATACGATCTATCTAAATGACGTTTTATCTAAAATAATTAAATGAAAACAATAACAACCTAACCAAACAAATCGTGCGAATGAACGCGCTCATCTTTGCCAGAACTGCGACGTTCGATAACCGCCAACGACAACAATCGTTATGCGAAAAAGTGACACAAACACAGAAGCTTACCGGGAAAACACTGGAAATTCGTCTGTCAGCAATAAACATTCCATCAGTTCGCGCAGCGCGAACAAGCGAGCGACGCAGAATCCAGTTGACACTAATCACGACCATGGCAACTAGACTTGAAAGAGAAGAAGCGGCGAACGATCGCAGAGTCATGATTTTGCGAGAGTTGAGCAGGACGGACTAACACTATATTATTTCCTTATAGTAGGTATAGCAGTATACAGCTGATGCGGTCGGCAGTAGGTGTCGCCTCTGACAAATGCGTCGAAGTACAAAATTTGAAATTTAAATGTCCGCGACTTTTGTTATTGAATTCAATACGCGACCTTGATTGTCATTTATAAAATTAAAAAGCGGTTAATTATATTTGCCGAGAACGGCAGTGTGGACCTTGGGTCGGGTATCTAAATAATTTTTCAGATAGCACGGCTGTAAATTCTAAAAATTATTGAGGATTTTTATTCAAAATAATAAGCTCTGTCTTCACAATAAACTTCACAATAAACGCTTGAGATGGTCCAGTCTGGTTTTATTTTAGAACCGTTGTAATGAACATAACTATAATCTATCTTCTCGCGTAAGCGAAGTCGAGAGATAACGAATGAACATTTATTTCGACACAATTACCTGTTTGTTATTGAAAATAAAAATTAATACGTCAGTATAGCAGACAGTCGCACGAAATTGCAAACATAGAACTATAATCACGAGGAAACACTTTTAACGAAGCCTGATTACTTCGGTACCTTATCGACGGTTATTTTTGTTATGCAGCTCATGTTTCAGAAATAGCTAGATTAGCTATATAGTATAGTTAGATATGTTCAAAACGAAACAGACGCGCTCGCGGCTCGCGCGCCCATTGACGGTGGCGTGCCTGCCGCGTGTTTATTGCATTAATTCGTACTCGAGGAGAAACTTCGCGACTTTGAAATTTAGAATTTATGGTATTTATGATTGGCAGGTTGTTTACCAAGCTGTTAACAGATTTCGAACAAAATTTTTATCGCTTTATAAACCAAACTCAATTTCGACAGCATCATTATTTATTTTTATAAGGTCAGTAGGTCCCTGCCTCGGCTGCGACTTCGTACATCAATGGATAAACGCTTCTAATTATTTTTGAAATTATTGTTTTTCAAACGTCGAAAGTGATGTATAACAGCGCGTTATTTTTAAGCGCACAGCGCTTGTTTTTCAGAAATACCTGCTCGTAGCAAAAAAAAACTCGTACATACTTATACGTTTTACGATTGTAAACACTTGCACGTGATGCTTCGAAGGCATTCTCGCGACTCGAGCGCGATAAGGCAATAAAAAATTGATTTGTAATAACGCAGCAGCGTAGATCCACGTGCTCGATTCATCAAAAACAGAAAAATTACGACGACGTCGATGGAAAGTTTGCGATTGAATTTCTTTTCTACGACTCTTTTTACATTCGATTATTTATGCGTGTCGCTTTGCGAAGATACGTGACAATTTTTTGCTTAGTTCGTAACGCTATCTCTGTTTGTTTTTGTTGCAGGAAAAATTCTGTGGTGCTCGATGCAGAGAAAGCCACTCTTGTTGACCAGAACTGCAATGCGACGAAAATACAGCTGGCCTCGACGAATGGCACCCTCGACAAGAACGACGCCCCCGAGAGGAAGAAGCGAAAAGGCAGCCCGTACAGGCAGATCCTGGCTGCCTTGGTCGCGCAGCTTGGGACCGTCAACACCGGAATGGTTTTCGCCTACTCCGCCATAGCCATTCCCCAGCTGAAGGCCAACGACAGCGCCATACCCATCGACGATTCGCAACAGTCCTGGATAGGTATAGGATGCTTGTCTCGATCGCTATTCTGTATAGGTATATCTATTGCAAAGTTGCCTGGAATAATAATCACCGATGTTTGAATTACAGCAAGCATGTCGGCGATCGGTACACCGATCGGCTGCCTCTTCACTGGTTACCTGATGGACGTGCTCGGTCGCAAGTACTCGCTCATAGTGACCGAGATCCCTGCCCTGCTCGGCTGGATTCTCATCTTCTACGCCTCGGACGTGCGGATGATCTACGCTGGACGCTTCTTCACGGGTCTAGGCTCCGGCATGGTCGGAGCCCCGGCTCGGGTCTACACGAGCGAGGTGACCCAGCCACATCTGCGGGGCACGCTCACGGCCATCGCTAGTGTCGGGGTCAGCACGGGCGTCCTCGTCGAGTACACGCTCGGCGCCGTGCTCAACTGGAAGACCGTAGCTGGCATCAGCGCCATCGTCCCCGCGGCTGCCGTCGTCCTCATGTTCCTCTTCCCCGAGACGCCGTCCTACCTGATCTCCGTGAACAAGCAGCAGGAAGCGCGCGAGTCCCTGCAGAAGTTCCGCAGCACCTCGTACGACCTCAACGAGGAGATGGACATCCTGGTGAACTTCTCCAACAAGAACAACCTCAAGAGGCTCACCGGACTGAGAGAGATTCTCAAGGCACTCGTCCAGCCGAACGCGCTCAAGCCGTTTGCGTTGCTCTTCCTCTACTTCCTCATCTACCAGTGGACGGGAACCAACGCCGTGACCTTCTACGCGGTGGACATCATCGCCGACTCCGGTATCAAGCTGAACAAGTACTTGGTCGCGGTCCTGCTGGGTGTCGTGCGGCTGGCCTCGACCATCGCCGCCTGCATCGCATGCCGGAGATTCGGTCGTCGGCCCATGACCTTCATCTCGTCGATCGGTTGCGGCGTGGCCATGCTCAGCTTTGGCTCCTACGTCAGCTTCAAGGACCAGCTGTCGAATTACTCCTGGATCCCGGTGGTCTGCATCATGGGCTACACGATCGCGTGCACTCTCGGATTTCTTGTCATCCCCTGGATCATGATCGGCGAGATTTATCCGGTGCAGATCCGTGGGCTCGCCGGTGGCCTCACAACCATGAGTACACACTTCTTCGTCTTCACCGTCGTTAAGACGTACCCAATGCTTGTGTCGAGTCTCAGCCAGCAGGGCGTGTACTTCCTCTACGGGACTATCTCGATCGTCGGCACTATATACTTCTACATTTGCCTGCCGGAGACGAAGAACAAGACGCTCCAGGAGATCGAGGACTACTTCTCGGGCAGAAACAACAACCTGCATACCGGAAGAATCGCTGTTAGCAAGCCAAAGATTTTGGAAGTCAAAAAGGGCCAGACGCTTCCTACGTGATATAATAGTAGTTATACCTACTCCGTGGATAAAAAAATTATGCACACCAGATTACCAGTTTTCTTGTACGAATTTTAATAATACAGTGTACGACGATGATCATTGATCAATCTGAATGAGAAATTTAGCTCTTAAGCAATGGATTATGTTAGTTGAACTGCTTATTTGTGCGAGCGTAAAAAGTATATTATTGCAATAACTGTCACTCGATGATATTAAAAATGAGTTATTGCGCAGTGAGCATTGATTCCTCGTTTTTTTAATCTTTGAAGCAAATTACTTTTCAATTGGCGCATTATAGGAAAACAGTTGTAGCGCGATAGAGCCCACTGTTGGAGAATGCACAAAGTTTCAAAGTTTTGTTTTTTTCTTTCAAGTTTTCATTTGAAAACTTTTCTTCTATTGCATAAGAAACTAGTACAATCCAAATTATGCGTCTATATCTCTAGAGTAATAGTATTATTTCCTATACAAGAAGCTTTTATATTTAGAAACTGTACGAATAAAAGATATATTTATTGTAAATGCTTTTATATTGTATGTGTATCCTTACGCAGTATATGCAAAAGTCTTACTGCTAATATGTAATTAACAAAAAATGGAAATTTTGTACAAAAATGTAATTAAATTGAATCATAACTGTAAATAGTAAAATTTAAGTACAAAAGCACTTGTTACTTATTTTTGTAAAAAGTCAAGTAAACTACGTGTAATGCCAAGCTGTTTGTATACAAATTAATTTCCCTTTTCCTTTTTGCTGGTACATAAACTTGATTTAGTCAAACAAAATTTGCGAAACCTAAATTTCTTAAAAGTTTATTTTATAAATTTATATTACAATTATAAAGATTTGTGAACTTTACATAAAGTAAACTTACATACATCAATCGAGTTTTAACCTATAGTTATGCAATCTTTGTTTGTGAGCTTTCTTATCCGCTTTTTCTTTCATGAACTGTATGATCATTGACTCAGGTACAACTTCTCCTCTCCATTTAGTCGGCAATCTTTCTCTTTTCAAAATGTGAAGTTGTTCAGCAACGTATTCCTTAGGATTAAACTGTTCAGCTTTGGCATAAATTTCCTGAAGTTCTGCTTGGAAAGCTCTTTCACGCAACAATTTTTTCTTTTGCCTCCTCTTCAGTATTACGAATTTCATTCTCTTAAGGAACTTCCTTCTCTTGTGCTTCTTCATTTTCCTTCGCCTGATAACTATCAATCTTGCAGCTTGCTTTTCGATAATATTGGTACCTGGTGTTTCTATAACTTTGTTAGGAACAATATCACTTTTTTCAATCTTGTTCTTTACTGGCTCATCAATTTGAAAATTTGGTATTACAGGGCACTCAATAATTTTGCTTATTGGCAAGCCATTTCTTGGAATATCAAAGTTGAGGTTGACCGATCTTGCAGTAAAAGTAACATGGTTTTCAAAATGCTTGTTGCTTAGCTTCTCTGGTTGTAACAAAATTAGATTGGCTTTTAATGGCAGTTCGGTATGTTGCGTCGAAAGATGTGCTGAGATAATTCCTGGAAGAAATAAGGTTCTCGTATGAGACTAAATTGTATGATTTGAAAGAATCAAGAAACTCATATTAGCAAAATAAGGTACGATAGGTTATGTTCTAATATAGCACTATTTAAATATATTATTTCTACCAACAAGCAAACATTGATAGTAATAAATTATAGAATTACCTTTTCGGAATATATTGAGCCGTCTGAAAGCATTTAACAACGTGCAAACTGCCATTTTTAACGTTAAAAAACTATATCTTTACAGACAAATTTCAGAAATCAACATGTTCGTATTTTTTAGTCGTCTGCTCCGCTCCGGAATCCGCAATATGATCGAACGCCGAGAGGTGTGGTGTTGGTGTAGTCGTCTTATGTCGAATGTCGATCTCAGTCGATGGCTTTAAGAATGCGAAAGTATTTGATGACGCGACGCGGGATATTTGAATTTACAAACAAGAATAGAAATGTAACTCTTCCATTTGCGAAATTTCCTATTGAATGCAACTCAACTAATATACAGATTTTTTACATTAATAAATAAAAACTTTACATAATCTTGCGACTTTACGTATTCGTACAAATATTTTTGTCTAATGAATAAATTAAAAATTATTTACTTTGCAATGGGTGGATTGAAACTGGTGATCTTTTCATCATCAAGAAACTTCTATAGATTTTGGTTTAAGTAGAATAGATTATCGATTTTTTCCCCACTTATCGAGACTCAAAGTTTCGATTAATATATTTTGTAATATGACATTAAAATAATTATTTACTGTAGTATACGTATAATTTAATAACTGGTAATCATATATATAAATATGCTAATGCACTTTGAAATTATGAGTTTCTGGCATAACAAAAAAATGGATTATTAAAATTTCCTCATTAATTACGACACAAATACACAATTACAATTAAGTTATAAGTACAAAAATTAATAAGTATGATTGAAACTTAAAATTATATACATGTATGTATGGACGTATATGCATTGTAAGTGTGTACGTACATAAACGAATGTTTGTCATTTTATAAAATAATATTTCAATTTATATTTATTGAAGACGATAGCTCAGAAAAAAATCAGACAGGTATGTAAAATAAAAAATCAAGTTTATAAAACAGTGATCAATAACATAGTTATGTGAAGAAACTCTTTATCGACAAAACGGTTCAACATTCAGTACCACCAAAACATGAAATTTCCAAGAAGAGCCTGCGATACCGTCATCTGCAGCATCCTTAAAAACAACGTCAATTCCCGTTAGACTCTCTGAAAGTCTCCATTACAACGTGAGACGATACGGTATATAACGTATAATATATGCAATGGAGAGCTCCGCTTCACCTTGTCAGGTAAAAAGCAAATGTTAATATATACCTATAGGATACGTTCGAGATCTTTGTGTTCAAGCCGAACGGAAAAGTACCATTTTATGAACATTAACAATGACTATTTCTTACGGCCGATAATAAAAAAATTGCTCAGAATAATTATATTCACACACAATTTATCGGATGCATTATTATATCCCAAAGTCAAAAAGACATCAGTGCAGCGATAAATCACTGCTATTCTTCAGCGACTTAATCAATAAAGATAATATATTTAAAATACACACAAAGCATCAGACTAATTTAAAACAAAAATGTGGTAATTAGAAAACTAATAGAAATCGAAATATCCCGCTTAGTTTTTATTAATCAATTATTTGCACGACAAAAGAGAGATTTCCCAGGATTGGAGCTAGAGACATTAAGAGAGAGCAAGAATTAAAGCAATATCTTGAAAAATTACGTTCGATAATATAGGTATACAAGTCATTCTACAAGAAGTCGGAACCTTTATTTTCAAAATCGAGCTTTTACATTTTTGAGGGCACAATGGCTAGACCAAGTTTGGTGATACACAATATGTAAAAAGCGTAGGTGCTACCTCCAAACCATATGCCAACAAAAATTGACGGGCCAATTTAACCACCAAAAAATAGCCTTTATTTACTCTCCGGATAATATATTACCCGGCCAAATAATCATTAATTTTTACGGCATCAATGAATAGCTGAGCCCGAGATCTTGAATTAAAAAAAAATTCGTTGAAAACGACCGACCCTGTCAAAAGTTGCGAGCGAATTCAAAATAGGGTAAAAGTCGTCAAAAGTGCGAAAATCCGACAAAAAAGTAAAAATTCTGGCTTTTTTGGCATTTTTTCCCAATTTCGACGATCTTTAGCGTATTTTAAATTGCTTGCAACTTATTTGACAAAGACGGTCATTTTCAACAATTTTTTTTTTCAAATCCAATTAAGATCTCGCAGGCTCAGCTGTCTATTGATGCCGGAAAAATCATGTTTACTCGGCCAGGTAATAAATTACTCATCAGGGCGCAATAAAGGCTATTTTTTGGTAGTTAAATTTATCCGTAACTTTTTATTAACATATGGTTTGAAGGTCCCATCCATATTTTTTGTAAAAACACAAATTCTCACACACACACACACACACACACACAGTGAGG
>QLSS01000131.1:267553-301537 GCA_024372645.1 Trichomalopsis sarcophagae
GTCTTTGGGCTTTTTACTTATATTCACATGAAGCATTCTTGTACTATCCATAGCAATACAATTGGCATACTTTGAACCAATGATTGCATGATGAACAAGCAATCTTTTGTACGCAGTTAACAGTTCGTATGCTGATGGGTTATTGTTAAATCCTCCTAGTCATCTGATTGTACCAACAAATATTTCTATATGATCTTGCGACATTTTATATGTTAGAATGTACAAGATTCCTGAAGAAGAATCATTAACAAGTCTATCATAGATGTTTAGAGTGCTGATTAAGCAAACTATGAGACCAATAAAGCCAGTTCGCCTACCTGAAGATATTAGTAAAATGTTGACCTTCATCTTATCATCTGTAACTTGCAATTTTGAAATGTAATCAATGTACTTTGATATTTTAACTCGCATATCTTCTATATTTTTTTTACTAAGTGGAGCTTTAGCTGGATCTTTATTGAAAATATTTCTGCTGTTCAAAATATCAAATACATTATTCATGTTCTCACAAAAAGTTGCAGTTGCAGATGCTCCTTTGAATTCCTTATTCACCTGGTCATCGTCCACATCACTTTCAGCCCATCTCAAAGCATGAGCTACACTTTGACTCAAGATCTGCACGCATAGTCGCACATTCATCTTTTCATTGAACTAGTTCATATGGCGCTGTCTCAATTTAGTTGCTGGATGCAATAAATTTTCCTCTTGCAGTTTAACAAGTTTTTCCAAATATTTCCATTTAATTTCATTTTCATTTGGGTCTATTAACACCTTCTTGGTTGCAAAAGTATTTCGCACTAGTTTCAAGGCATGGCAAGCATCTATATATACAGCAACTGGTTTTTTCGTAACTGGATGAGGAAAATCACATTTTAAAGTTTCAAGATTTGAAGTAATAGCTGCTTTTAAGTGATTTGCTGTTCAAATATTTGTTGCAGCTCCATCAAAAGTTAGAGAAACTACAATAGCACCAGTTTCGTGTAATAATTGTAAACATTATGAAATAACATTAGCTTGCTCAATTCCACTCATTCAATGTACTAAAAAGTATCCTACGGCAACTTTCCAATTTCCATTTAAAGCTGTCACTAAAAGCACAAGAGCCTCAGTTGCTTCTTGTTGACAATTATCATTAGACATATCATAACCAGTGTTTACATATCCGTGCATTATTTTTCCATCCCAATGTAAATGTTTTCGAATAGACATGCCATCCATGGTTAGGTAAACATAGGTTTTCTTCTTTTGCTTAGTATTTTCATCTACTGTGGCTTTTAAACATTCAAAAGCTTCTGATGTGAATCCTGGTTTACCGTCTATGTGTTGATACCAACGTCTTATTGTACTGGGGTGTGGCAAACTATTGTTAAACTCTCTTCTCACAAATTCATAAGCTTTAGCTGAATAAAACTGCAATGTTATAGCAAACCGTCGAAGAACAGGAGAATAATGGCCCTCATAGGATTGGGCTTCCCTTTCAATAAGTTCTTTATGGATTTTAGGAAGACTGGAAAAAATAAATCAAAGAGAAATTCAGATACATACAAATATCTTTATTATATTCAAAAACAAAATGTTTACAATCATAGAACTTAAAAGCAAAATTAGTTTTCAATGAATTGTTTAAATATAACGCTGATGTACAATTTTACAACTGTCAATTTTATGATTTTTACCTTCCTAAAATTGTAAATAATGTTCCAATATTTAATGCATGTACGATGGTTTGTTTTTACAAATGTAAAGTTATTATGTACAATTCATTTAAAATAGCTAATTTTGTTAATATTAACTGCAATAAGTCTTTGTTTAAAAATGAAAAATTATTATATACAATTACGCAGGGATCAATCTATGTTCCAATAGTGGACTTTGATGATCCAATTCATGTTTCATATGAAGCAATTTGTGTTTCCAATTTAACATTCAAATAGTGGATATAATTCATTAAATCAAAATATAGAATTACCAAAAAAACACAAATCAGTAGTGTCACCTTCAGAATGAATTTAGAATTGATCATTAGTTTCATTCTACAATTATTACATACAATTCATATAAAATGGTTGTTAAACTCATTAAGACCACAAGATAATAATATAAAAATGAATATTACTCAGTACTTTATGGTTATTTCAAGAGTAATTTAGTGTATGTAATTTAGTGTAAGTTAGTCATCGAACTTTAGCTCATTTTGTACTGTAAGAAGAAGTCTTTGATTAATCAGAAATTCTTCGACTGAATTTGGCTTCAGAAACTTTCCAACTTTAAAACTTTTTGTAAGTCTTGCAACTTATACAATGTAAGATTTTTCAGTTTAAAATTAATATTTTACCATCTTTTGGTCTTAATTTCTTTTTTCATATAAGTAAAACCAAAATCTATTTAAAGTACCATCATTGCTGCTGTGCTTTCTGTAAGTAAACCTTTTTCTTTCAAATCTTTCAATATAGTTTCAAAATTAAAAACTTTTTTGATTAGTCGTCTTTTCTCTTCTTGCAACACCTTTGTTCGCTTTTTTAACGTAGTTATTTTAGACATAGCTTGATTCCAATACTTGGCACGTCTTCTTGGTGTTTCCAAATGTTCAGGTTTAACTTGCTTGAGATGCTATGGATTCCATAATATAACTTTTTTTCCCATGCTCTTCAACTGATAGTATATGATTTGTAGAATTATTTATATTTTGTTGCATACGAGAACATTACTGTAACTTGATGCAGACTTCAGATTTTTCTCAATGCATTGAATTTGTTTTTGACCTAAATTCAACAGAATATTTTATGATTAATAATATAGAATCTTGCACGATATTTTATTTCAAAGCTTTTACTCACCACTAACACTAACAACATTGTTATTCATGTGCTGATTAGCAATGGATGCATTTTCTTTCTTACAATAAAATATTGATGGGATAGCAGTTGCTTTTTATTTTGACCGTTTTTTAGTTGGTTCATAATCTTCAGGACTAAAATGTTTAGAGCACAAAACAGCTGAATTTCCAGGTTGCTTATCTTTTCCACTTGCTGCGATCCATTGCAGACGAGTTCTGTATTTTTTGGAAACCTATAAATAAACAATATATGTATTTATTTTTTCATATACATAACAATAAACAAAATAATATCAATACATAGAGGTTATACTTACGTATGAAATGACAGTGCACATTCTCCACTGTCAATTTCTTTACATTCTGGAGCCCAACAATACCGCATGTTTATTTTTCAAAAGATAATCACAAACTTTTATATTTACAATTAAAATAAACAACAATCTACGGTACAAAAATACGTCAAAAAGGACGCTACAAGGACGCTCTTCAATACATATTTAAGGTTATGATCCCTCTGATTTGCATTGAACTCTGAATGAAGTGGATCTAGCTCTCAAACTGGCAACAGTGTACGAAAAAATTTGACAACGTTTACCCTCATATGAGGTCACTCTTTCTCTCTTACTCTTATGGAGGTCGTATTTTCTTTCTCTGTCTTACAACTCGTCAACACGCAAGCATAGGATGCGCGTGGTCCAGTACTGTATGGTCTAAGGATACACCGTATGTGACGCGTCCTTTGGGTGGCGGATAGGGGAATGCTCATCGGCTCGTCGAGGTCTCCTAAATCGAACGTAGATAGTGAGTTAATAACATTACTACCCCAAGCGGGTCAAGCCACAGTGTCCAGTCCCGTCGTCGATTTCGATCGGGTGAAAGCCCCGGTGGTCGACGCCTGGCCCCATGGAGTTTGGGTGGGGGAAGGTCTAACTCACTTAAAAGCCACAGAGGTTTATCACCTGACCACTGCTGCATGTAGAGACGCAGGTGATATGGAAACGATGATTGATGCTAACAGAGATAAGAGTTGCGCGCATAACGCAAAGGAATGTGCACTTGGATCGCCTTGTCAGCATAATCGATGAACTGATGAATTATGTCAGAGACAGGCACAATGTGCACGATCAAATTAAAGATCTTGCCCGAATCATAAGAGCTAGCTATAAGAATCTCTGCATGGCAGAAGATAACTTACTGCAATGACAGCACCTAGGAACACAGGGGAGGGAAATTCAGGCAACCCCAAGCCAGGGATGGCGACCGGAAGTACAAAAAACGCACCAATCGGCTCACTTCAGACCGCGCGGAGTAGAAAGTACATTTCTATAGTCCTTAGCGCGAGAGCTGCTCTTCTGCTATGTATGTTCAGTATCAGTATGTTCTGCTATGCGCACGTAAGCAGCTGTGCAGACAGCAGTAACGTTTAGGTGATCGATTGAGGATTAGAAAAAATATTACGATTTAGAGCATATTTAGCAACATCTTGGTCCAGTTTATGAACTCGTTCCTTCTCGAGATTTTCCATATTGCGTACGTGCAATGAATTTTGACTGGAAAAATGCATGAGCATCACCTGTTATATTCTGCATGAATAGATAACTAAATAAATATTTATTAAATAATTTTTTTCACTGAAATTTTTCTTCGTGTCATCGACATTGAAACCTTTACAACTAGAATCTGTACCTTCTGCAAGACGAATTTGCCGAGAAAGCGTTGGTCTTTGAGCAAAACCATTGATTGGACAAACTTCATTTACTTCAAGTTCGTCAAATGTACCCCAGTCATGATAGAAAATCTACAAATGTATATAAGATTATTTTAGAAACAGTCATTATTTTACTCAATATAATAACAAAATCTAAAATATTACCTTTGAAATCGTTGAGAATATGGATGATCTGCAGCTCGTTGCCCATTTCTAACACGACTCGCAATCCTCAATGGATCACCTAAACGTTACTGCTGTCTGCACAGCTGTTTACGTGAGAGTAGCAGAACATACTGCAGAAGAGCAGCTCTAGCGCTATGGACTATAGAAATGTACTTTCTACTCCGCGCGGTCTGAAGTGAGCCGATTGGTGCGTTTTCTGCACTTCCAGTCGCCATCCCTGCCCCAAGCCTCAGATCCCGAAAGGCGGGTACAACAGAGGAAGTCCAAATTACTCCAGAGGATTGGGACCTGACACAGGGGTGGAGTTCATATGTATAGCGAACCAAGATGGCGTCGACATCCCAGGGAGTAACGTGCAGTATATGGGGCAGATTGAAATTTTTTATTAAAAAAATGATTGCAATGCAAAATATTTGCGAATGGGCTGGTGAGAATCCTTCCCAACGTAAGTTCGTTGAAGGTGAAAGAGTGTATCAGGCGGGACATGTCATCAAATGCGGAAAAAATGCAACGGAAAATCCTGATACCGTCAGCTTTACAGCCGTCTGCTTGCAGACTACTAGTTTAAAAGACGACCCGCATGAAATTAATGGTGAGGTATCCTTATGTGGAAAAATTATAAAATGCAGTTGTTCGTGCAAAGCCGGTTTAGGCGAAAAGTGTAAGCACATCATTGCTGCTCTTCTCTACATTTACCTGTAAGTTTGTCACTGATATTCATTTATAGGTTATGCTCTGGTTCATATGAATCTTATAGATTTTTTGAATAAAAATTTTTCTTTTTCAGAAAAGGCAATGAACTAGAAGATTTGTCTTGTACAGACAAAAAGTGTGAATGGAAGCAGGTGCATAAAAAAGCTGTAGAAGCTTATACTGCAGCTCCATTAATGCAGCATCTTTGCTACTCCGAGCCTGTAAGAAGAAAAAAAATAATCAATGCTTCATCAATGAACTGCTGCAATGAAGGGTCTGAGGGAGAACCAGAGGAGGAAGCTGATGATGAAACAGAAGAGGTTGATGTACAGCCGAGTGAAAAATCATCTGAAAGTGTTGCAGATGTAACTGTGCGACCTCCTGTAAAAAAGAAAAGAAAACCTCAATTAGAAGTAGAAGTTTCAGAGTCGCAAGTTCATGATATACAATCCTTGATTAATAACAGGCTGCCAAAGTCTGCATTAGCCAAGCACGTGTAAGTAAATATACTACTGTTCAATTATTTTGTTTTGCTGCTTTGTAATTATTCATTAATTTCAGATTGATTTGCTTATTACAGACTTGGACGACACGATGCCATCGTTGTAAAGGAGAAAATTAGAACTAGCCAGACTGAGCAAGACACAATCAAGTTCATTTTTGAAGCTCAAGATAGTGAGTTGATGAAAGCTGTACAACGGTTTCCAGTTGATCTTCTACACAAGTGCTGTGCTAAAACGCTTGATCAGTTATCTCAATATCTGCAAGCGATATGTGAAAAAAGTAAAGACTCCTATGCACATTGGATGTCTGAAAGATTATGTCGCATAACAGGTTCCATCTGTTATGGACTCTACACATATACGAAAAGAAAGAGAACTGATACTGAATGGGCAAAGAAGTGCAAGAGTACGTTTACACCAAAAGATTTCAAGACTGAGTCTACAGAGCATGGCAAATTAAGTGAAAGTGAAGCTCGAAATGCTTTTAGATAAAAAAATAACCAATGTTAGATTTGAAGTAGTTGAAACTGGACTGATTGTGTCAAGACTGAATCCATGGCTCGCCTACTCGCCTGATGGCATAGTTCTGAAGGATAAGAAACCAGTTGCATTACTAGAAATAAAGTGTCCTCTAAGAGGTAAAACTGCAAGTATAAACGAGACTGTAACTAGTCAATTAAAGAAGTGTTTGAGACAACAAGGAGAAAACATATGTATGAAAGAAAAACATGCCTATTATGGACAGATTCAATTAGGCATGGCTGTTCTGAATCTCCCAAGTACGTACTTTGTCATATATTCACCTTTCCATAAGAAGTTGTTTACGTTAACAGTGCCAAGGAATGATGGATTCGTTTTGACAATGTTGAAATCTTTAAAAGAAATATATTACACTTATAGACTTCATACAGTATGTATGGAAAGAGGAAATTGTGATACTACTGATAGTGTTGATAAACTGTGATTATTAAGGAAATTTAGAGACTCATACTAGACGACTGATAGTATTAAAAAGCTGTGATTAAAAGTTTATACTATTTCAAATATTTATGTACGTTTAAAACCTGCGTTGGTTTTTGTTTCAAAGTGCCTGATAGTATGTAATATAAAAGTTATTGTGTTCGGAAAAGGTATTGTAAAGAGAATTTCAATACTAATAAAAGTTTAAAATTTAACTTTCTACAAATTATTACATGTATTTTATTTCATTCCACAATTCATATAGTTACAAATATTTTTATATTTACACATTAATTATTTCTGAAATAAATTGTCAATTGATATTCATAAATTTGTCATCATTTAAAATTGGTGCACTCATATTTATTGTGCCACAAATTACTGTAAAGATTTCTTCTGCAAGAGGCACCAGCGTTGATGACATCACTGATCCAAGGATTTGAAAAGTCTTGATTCTTTGATTTGATCGTTCAACATGTACACGAGCTGTAGCTATTTTAGCAGTTAAAAGTGATTCTTCTTTTGTAAACTGTTTTTTATCCTTTAAAAATGGTGGTCTAATACACTTCCATTGATTTACTTCACATACTTCATCTATTAAAAATCCACGGTCCACCATGACACCATCACCAGGTTTCAGCAATTTCATTAAGTCACTTTGCTGGAATATTTGAGAGTCTGTTGCTCTTCCACCATACACTCTACTAACAAATTAATGTAATATTACCACTTGGCGATACACCTGTCATTAGTTTTATTGTGTTGTTGCTCTTGTAATGTGAATATATTAGTACTTGACAGCAGAGATTTGCAGGATGCTGTATAAAAATTTCTGTGCAGTCCAGAACCACTCGTACATTTTCAAACCCTTCAAAACATTTAGGCAGATTTCTGGAGATTTCTTCTTTTGATGGCCATGGGATTGCTGCTTTCAAACACTTGTGCAATATCTTTATCATCTCATGGAAAATTCTTTGACAATGTTTTGGCGAGTAGTAGTTAAAAAGAACTGCCAAAAAACTGTATGAGATATTCTGCTTTAACTTTACGTAGGTCATGGTCACTCTATCTCTTGTGTTCATTATCATGTTGTAATGTTCAAATTTATTATTTGTCACTTTTTGTACTATTTCTACAATAGTATTTAATAGTTGAAATGACTCCAGACCCGCACATGTACTTAATTGCTGATCATTGTGCAAGCTTCTCATCACACTTGGCACTAAGAATCAGTGTTTACTTGCACTTCTTTATGTTTTACTGCTGGCTCTGGAGTCGAACGTTTCACTAACAAATCCTTTAATAACTGCTCAGTCTTATCTATTACTGGATTCTCTTCATTTTCTTGAATGTACACATTTTCTTGTAACTCACTTTGTTCTTGATTGATTACAACTTCTGGCATTTCTTCGCTTGTATTTACTACATTGGCATTATTTTCAATATTTGCATCCTCTTGTAACTCACTCTTTTCACAAATGACTTGACTCATTTTCTTGCTCTTAACAATTTTACCTCCAGTACTCCGGTTCTGTCGTCTCTCTAATCTTGCTTTATTCTTATCTTCCTTCATTTTTATAATGTCATCATCAGGTAAATTACAAGAAGGAACTGCATTTTTTTTCAAATATCTTTTACCTGCTTGAAAATCTGCAACAAACAATGTACACCATCATTTACCAAAATGTAAAAAGATAACCTTACTTTTTGGAAAAAGAAATATAGATATATCTTACCTGCTAATGAATAATCAGTCTTTTTAAAGTGCAGTGAGCATACTGTTGTTCTCTTTGTAATATTAGTGATCTTTAAAGCATTTTTCCATGCAATAAATAGATCTATCTTTTCGGAGTCGCCAAATAAGTTCTGCTTGTTTACAAAGCGTTGGTTCGGTCGAGGAAAGCGATGAAAACTAAGATTTAAATTTTGACTGGCTTTACTCCCACAACTTTTCACTGCACAATAATCATAATTATGACTTTTTTTTATTACACATCGCACTTATTTTATTATTAAAAAAGGCAGATTTATCATAAATTCCTATGCCAAGCTATGCTTTCGCCTGGGATCGTCTAGTTCTACTGCTCACCGCGAGAGGTCGGGGCAAGTGTGTCAGGTCCCAATAAAAGTGGAGGGAACAAAGCAGATAATCAAGCACCATATCGGTGGGAAGTGCACAATAATTGAAGACAGAAGTAAGCTTTGCTTTAAATGTGGAAAAGATGGACACAAAGCAAAGGAGTGTAAGAACCAATCCAACTGTGTACTCTGCAAAGGAGGCACAGGGGGGGGAAGTGATCACGCAGATGGTAACTATGTACACTCAATCAATGAAACAAAAAATGATAAACCTCGCCAATTCATAATTGGAGAACATTTTTATGATAAAATCAAGAAATACACGTCGTTGAGACCAAGTAATCTCTCAAGTGACAGGTTTTTTATCCAATATCAGAAAGGAAAGTGCATTCATCAAGTCATCGGTAGGAATAAAATAGGAGAAACACCTCAAGCAATCGCTTCATATTTTGACTTACAAGACGCAAACAGGTATACTGGACATTGCTTCCGTAGGACTGGAGCAACACTTTTGTCTGACTCGGGTGCAAATATCACAATGCTTAAGCAGCTAGGAGGATGGAAATCAACTAATATAGCACAAGGTACTTATTTATTTAATGAAATTATAGATGCCTGTTATTTAGAAATAATTTAAATATATATTCAAATTAAATCACATTGGTTATATTTTCTACAGGTTACGTAGAAAACTCTATAAAAAACAGAGAGAAGATTTATGAAAGCATAATCCATGCATTTGTACCTAATACTCATTCAGTTTTACAACAATGTCAACTATCGACTAGTAAGAACTGTTCAAGTAAAATCATTGCGAATGGGTCTGCATTATCAGAAGCAGTGGATGATAATGTTATTGATGATATTGAAATAAGTGAGCACGATTTAATTGCGATTGATCAAATAAGTCATAAAAAACAAGTACTTAAATCATCGACAGCTGATTTTACAACTGTAAGGAACACAAAAACAGATGTACCAAGCAGCAAGGAATCAACGCCACCAAAACATTTTAGTTCAAGATCACCTGTTAAAGTGTTTCAAAAGTTCAGAAAATAAGCCACCGTTAAAAAAAGAAGCACACAGAAAGTAAATCAAGTCCACGTAGACAAGTTTTACAATATTTATCAGATCAAAGTGTAGGCAATAATAGTGATGTGAACTCCGTAGATCAAGAAATACAGAATAATGTAAGTTCTGATGATAGGATTAAGTATGAAAACTGCGTATTTCATGGGAACATTGTCAATAATTATTATTGTTCATGTACAAATTTAAAAAAATTATCGAAAGGATAATCATGTATAGTTAATAAAGAAACTTTGTAAGAAATTATATAATTTTATTTATAGCCTAATAATAATAATAAAGTTTTTATAACATTTGATTTTTCATATATTTTCGATGTCTGCCTCCCCCCCCCCCGGTCCCCACCAGCAGGGTCGGGGGAAGACATCGCAGGTTAGTTTCTTGACTGGCCGATAGAGGCGCTAAAGCGAGGAGCAAAAATAAACGTGGCCGCGGAATCAAATGTGCTGAGGTTCTTATTAATAATTATAAACGTACTTTCAACCAGCTATAAAGAAAAATAGTATACGCTACATGGGCAGGAAGGCTAGAAGCCCTGAACTGCGCGATTATATCGTGTAGTGCAGGAATCCTAGCCTTCCTGCCCTTGTAGCGTAATATACTATTTTTTAAGTGGCATTTGGAACTCGAAAGTTCATTGCCTCATCTACGCAAGCCTTTCACGATTGCATTCTCAATTGCATCATCGATTATTTCATTTTCTTCGTCTTCTACATCATCATATTGAAAGTAATCATTGTTCTCCTCTTCATAATCTTCTCCTTCGTCTAAATTCTGCAAACGTGTTCAAACATAATATATATTATTAAATTCTAAAACAAAATGAACAAATATAAATATAGTATACATATACATTGATGGCATTTTCTACTAATTTACTTGACTGTTATAATTGGGATATGACAATTTTAATTTTTTTAACTACATATATTACATAAAATGTTTTTTAATAGTCAATTTTGCATGTTTTACGTTGCAAACGTATTTTTAAAATTATTTTAAATTATTCAACAAAATTATTAATTTAAGAATCTATTAAAATATGATATATATAATCAAAGTATTAATTTCTTAATTATATAATAATTATTAATGAATTCATAATGAATATACAATATATATGTAATAAATTGTGCTTTAAATGATATTTTTTGACAACATACGACCATCACTTTTTCAAGATATATAATATGTATTGTATTACAATAATAAATTTAATAAGTTACTCAATAATCAAATTAATAGAAAATCTTTAGATTAGGATATTCAACGTCGTATATAAGATTATTGTCCTCTTCATTTTCAATATTTATATCATTATCTTTAATTTCTTTTGGTCTAATAACAACATATAATAATGGTTCCATTTTATCTCTATTCACATTTTAAAAATATTCAATAGCGATAAGCTTTATCACAGAGTTCTAAAAGCATATCACCTTGATTTTCATAATCGGTTCGCGAATTTTGATTGGGTATCGCGGAAATAACTAGGAAAATACTATTCATCCCAAAAACATCTACTGCTACAGAGCTGAAAACAATATGTATCGCTCTTAGCTTATCCTGAATCACTGTATTTATCACTTCAGAATAACCCCCCAGACAAGCGAAATGTAGTACTGCGTGCGTGCGTGTGTTCGTGCGTTCGTGCGTGTATAAAATAAATATTCAATAATTATACAATAATATATCTTACCTGTTGCAATATATTTTCATCTCTTTTTTGACGATCATGTCTAGTAGCTCTCGGTATAGGAGCATTTGGCTCCCTTAAATAATTAAAATATGAATTACCGCGATTCATATTTCATATACAAATCAATGATATAGATGAACTAATATATAGATATAAAGCTTTACACTTGAAGGCTTAACTTATTCTATCAGCTTATAAACTTAAAATCGTGCACATGTTATAATGTTGATATCTATGACGCGGTATACCACCTGTTTATACATAAACCTAACCTTATTTTATACATATACATATATATGCTGAAACTAATGTATTAGTCTATGGAAGGTTCGCTCTGTATGACTACCAAAAATCAAAATATATATGCGCACCTGTTAACCTGAAATTCCGGCTGCGTCAGTCGCCACTGCATCATGTACGCTTTTATGATTAATTAAATTATTTTTAAGAATATCGTACAATATTATCAGATCTGAATATATTTATAATTATTACTCGATGTTTTTTTTCTATACCAGCTGCGTAATTTATAATTTGAATGCCGTGCAAATTAAAAAAAAAAATATAACTCTGTTTAGCTACGCCTAGGTGGCGCTGTAACGACCATGCGCATATGATGCGCTTATACCGCGCTTATTTTCTTGGAATTGAAATCCGCATGTATACAGACAAAGATAGGATGAGAGCTTTCCATGGAGCTCATACGCCATCTGTCTTCACCGATATCTTCTCGAGCCTACTTGGTTTGCTATTTTCTTATTTGAGCGAGAGCACGAGAGAGAGCTTCGACATCAATTCCTTCGTCATCTCCTCTCGTTTCTTCTTTCAATTCTCGGAAACCCGACAGCGTGGGTTTACTCGACTCCGGAGTCCGGCTCCATCAGTTTCAGACCGTAGTCACGGATTACGCTGATAGCAGTGAAGCAGTCTCCTTTATCGGTGTAAGTGTTATCAAGTGTAATAGTGAATCATGGAGAGTAGGAGAATGGGAGTCAGAAATCAACTCTGTATTCTCGTTGAATTTGTCAACGAGGATAATGCCTTAGCTATCGGTTATCGTTGCTGGACCGTCAAACCCTTCAGCGATGATGAAATGTAGAACCTTATTGACAATAAGGAAACTGTGGAAATTTGGTGGCCAAATTGTGCTATTACGACGGAAAAAAATGCTCAAAACACTGCAAAGTTTATCAAAAAATTATTAACAAAGCTACGCAGCTAATATTCTTGCATTTAGAGGTTAGTTTTTCATAAACTTCTTTACTATTCTTACCATATGAATTTTTCATTGCAGCCAATATTTTTTATTGACAGTTTTTATAAATGTATTTTTAGATTGGATCAGCATGAATTTGGAACTTGAATCTTTAGAAAAATTAGATATTTTAAGCACAACAAAACAGAACAGACACTTGTTTGCCAAGAAAGAGTTTGACGTTAAAGAGTTTGTCACAAAAAAAGAAGAAACCACAACTAAAAAAAAAGGTAATTAATAATAATATGTACATGCACATGAATATTAAAACAAAACTTTAATTCTTTCATTTATTTTAGACTCAGACTGCTGACGGAGCGTTGAAATGCAAACATGAAAGTGCCAAAAAGACAAGCTCATTATTAGACAAAATAATAAAAGAGCAAAATGATAAAAAATCTGTGCTGAAAGATGATAATAATGTACGTTAAATCATATAAATTTATAATTTGTGTGTTCTATTCTGCTAAGTTAATATTCTTTTTCAGATCTCAAGTGATACAGAAACTGTATCATCCAAGGATGTCGAGCCACTATCGAACAGAAGCAAAAGTTCTCTCAGTTCGCAGTTGCAAATACTGAAAATGGAAAATCGAGAACTTAAATAAACTATTACTGAGTACAAAGGTAAGCTTAATCTAATTAATTTGTACGCATATAATAAGTATAAAAATTTACATATTAATAGTAAACAAAAAAGAAGAACTTGTTATCAATTGCTTGAATAGTGAAAGTGCTGTGTTGACTGAATCGGTTTTGAAACATAACCTTGAAGGTATATGTGAGGTTAGAAAAGATACGTTGAAGAATCCTAAAATCAAAATTGTCAAAATCGACAACTACAGTAATATGGAAATGGAGGACATAGAGGATGATTTAAACATGAGAAATTATGGGAGTTTTACTAACAAGGGGCAAGTACTACATATGTACAAAAGTAATTACAGTGGCTTAACTACAGTACTGATGGAGGACATATACAATTGATCAAGGAGAATAAAAGCAGGATTTTTGTTGGCTACCAAAATTGCAAGGTCATGACTCTATAAATATAAATCCGTGTTACAATTGTGGAAGATTCGGGCACAACGGTAATAAATGCAACAACAGTTCTGTATGCCTCAAGTGCGCAGAAAAATACAGGACTAGTACCTGCACAAACAGCGCCTTTAAGTGTCTGACTTGTGTTTTTTCAAACAGCATATATAATACAAAGCTTGACGTCAACCACGCTGCTAACGATACAAACCAGTGTAATATCCTGAAGAAAAAAATCAGCCTATATATAGACTCCACTGACTATCCTATAAGACCTACCTTACCAGCAGTACATCAAGTCTATCGAAAACGTGCCAATGCAACTAATACACACAACACAACCACAGACAACACAATGAAACAGCCTTCACAAAAACTACCTAAATCTACAAACAAAATAGACATGAAAGGAGTGAAGCAGCAAAGCAGCAGCAACATCAACAATCGAAGATTGCTAGAACACCATTTCAACCTCCACGTTAAAATCACGAGAACGTAATATGGAAATCGTGTGAGATTTTCGACCAATTTGGTTCAAATCTCGATCAGAGAAAATTTTTAATTTCATCCTTATTTACTGTTAATTATCCATTATCTTAATTTATAAATATTATTTTAACATTTTAAAAATATTTCTAAATTTTATTATAAATCACGAGATAGTCACGCGATAATCACGAGAGAAATTGGTCGAAAACACGTGATTTTCACGATATTTTCACGTGATTTTCTCGTAACTTTTTGTGTTTTTCTCGTGATTATCACGTCGTAATCACGTGATTTTTTTCATTAGGGATAAATTATTAAACAGGCTCAATAAATTTTGCATTTTATTAAAAACTAAAAAAATATTTTGCTCACTTTTTTGCCAGTCGGTTAAAAAATTCCTACTTTACGTCCGCAAAATAGGTACGAAAAACGCGAAATTCATGATTGTATTGAAAATAAAAGTTCATGCATTTTTAACTTTCAAATCAGAACTTTCATATGCATTTACGGCTCTCGTAGTATAAAATAAAGTTCCAAACTACTGCGTAAGGTGATTTTTACGTCATGTAACTTTTCTCACTCATTTTCCTCGTGCATAATAGACGTCATGTCCTCTTTTAATCTTTTTAATTTGTTCCTTGAATTTTATTTTATTTTCTTTTATTGATGTATCATTATAAATTGTTTCTGAAGTTAATTGTATAAATTATAATTGAGTTACACAATTACTACAAATTAACATTTATAACGTGAAGTAATTATGTTTTTTATAATTTTAGAAAAAAACTAAAGTATTTAAAAGAAAAGCAAGTGGTTTAAACAGCAGTAATATTATACAGAAATATAACAAAGAGATGATGTTACACAATGAACAAAGAGATCATGTTACACTCAAGAGAATTGTTGACACTTAATGACGATGACGACCACGATGATTGTAGTAAATCCGGGCTAGAAACTTTAAAATCAACAACATTTAAGTCATTTAAAGAAACGTTGAATCCATCCGTTTCTTTGACAAGAATTACAATTCCAAAAGCACGTAATCCACTTTCTTTAATACAGACTGATCAGTACACCGAAGAATTTACAAAAGAAAATGCCAACTTGTTATCCTCTCAAACGTCAGAGCAATCATACCCGGAAAGAAAATCAAGGTCTAAGTCAAAATCGCAGTCGAAATCATGGTCAAAGTCACCATTCAAGTTTTCGTCACAGCCACAGTCTAACGTTAAGCCGTTGACGTTAAATTTATTCTCTAACTCAAGGTCCTTGTCAAAGTCTCTCTTAAAGTCTCCATCACAGCCACAGTCTAATGTTAAGAAGTCACGGTCAAAGTCACGGTCAAAGTCACGGTCAAAGTCACGGTCAAAGTCACGGTCAAAGTCACGGTCAAAGTCACGGTCAAAGTCTAGGTGTAAGTCACGGTCGAGGTCAAAGTCAGGCTCTAAGTCCAGATCTAAGTCACGGTCAAAGTCTCGGTCTAGGTCAAAGTCTAGTTCTAACTCAAAGTCTAGGTCCAAGTCAAAGTCTAGGTCTAAGTCAAAGTCTAGGTCCAAGTCAAAGTCTACGTCCGAGTCAAAGTCTCGGTCTAGGTCAAAGTCTAGGACTAAGTCACTTTCTAAGACAAGGTGGAGGTCACGGTCTAAGCCAAAGTCGCATTTGAAGTCTAGGTCAAAGTCGCGGTCGAAGTCTAGGTCAATGTCACGGTCGAAGTCACGGTCGAAGTCAAATTCACGCTCTAAGTCAAGGTCTAAGTCACGGTCGAGGTCGAAGTCACGGTCGAAGTCAAATTTACGCTCTAAGCCAAGGTCTAAGTGACGGTCGAGGTCGAAGTCACGATCAAACTCTTACAGTCGATTGCGTTCTCGATCTCGAGGTAGATCACCTTTAGCATCTGTCGGTGGATCACCTTTTCCATCTCCCGGTAGATCACGCTCTCGATCTCGGGATAGACCACGTTCTCGGTCTAGCGGTAGATTGCGTTCTCCAGCTCGTGGTAGATCACGCTCTCGATCTCGCGGTATATCACACTCTCGATCTCGGCATGGGCCACATTCCCGGTCTCGCGGTAGATTGCGTTCTCCAGCTCCAGGTAGATCACGCTCTCGATCTCGGCATAGGCCACGTTCTCGGTCTCGCGGTAGATTGCGTTCTCCAGCTCGTGGTAGATCACGCTCTCGATCTCGGCATAGGCCACGTTCTCGGTCTCACGGTAGATCACGTTCTCCATCGCACATTAGACCACATCATCCTGTTGAAGAAATTGGAAATTCGAGTGGTAAAATATTTTTATTTTGTGTTTATTCAATATATCTTATGTACTATAAATAATTTATTCCGGTAGGTTCAGAGATTGATGAGGACAAAAGGGTTATAAGCCAAAATTGTATAAGCAATATAAAAAACTGAATTTTCTCGTACCTTCAGATAAATGTTCGTTGTATGCTTCACATAACTATGGCTTTAAATCTGTATACATATAGACCCTTTTTCGTTGATGATGTACAATATTTTACGATCTTTTCTGAAAAAGTCCACGTGAGGCCCATGGTAATAATATATACTGTTTACGTTCCAGCGGTTTCGGAACGATACAATCGTTACGATGTTGTGGAAAATAAGGTAGTCATTCATTAAACAATCTTTAAATTATGTTCCAGCTATTTTTCTAAATAATAATTTTGTTTTAGGTATATTTGGGATTAGGAAGCAAAGTCGGAAAACAAAGTTGGAATTTAATGAAAAGAAAGGGTATCCTAAAGTTTAGTAGGGAAACGGCCACCGTATTGTGGAAACATAAATTATCCAATATGTGTTTGGATAGTAGAAAAGTAAAGAATAGTTTACCTAACAGGAGTCCCGTAAAACTGGTCAACCCACGAAAATTGGAATTATACTTAAGTAAGTTAATTTTTTGTGTGTGTGTACACATATATTGTTAAGATGATTCTATAGCGAAAAAATTGGATGAAATCTACATAGATTTTCTATCTATATGGATTTTCAAAAATAATTACTTAACTTAAAGGTTTTCTATTATTTTTTCTTGCATTTCCCCAAAAAAGATTGGTATATCAATGGTCTAGATGACATATCTAAAGGTTAATAAAATTATATAATGCACTTTTTTACATGTATAATTAAATTAAATTTATTTAACCGTTTTTTTTATTCCTTAAAATAGTTTTAACAGTTTATGTTTTGTTACAGATTTGATAAGTGATTACGTTAATGAGGATGATAGATATAAAAACCTAGAAATAGAAAATAAAACATTGATGATTAAAGACAGTATTCGACGCTTAAGCGTACAAATTAGAGATGTAAGGCGAAAAGCTCTAGGAACGTAATGTTTCAAACACAAAAATAAATAAGGTTTATTTAAATCAATTATCTAATTCTTGAGTTTAAACTATAAAGTTCCTCCGAATACAGTTACATTCTCCCACAAAAAAAAGTTTCTTCCAATATTCCAATTTTTTATAAATATTTATAATGAAAGGTATGACTTACATTTTTCTAATAAAAAGTTAAATTATTTATTAGAAACACTAAATTTTAGAAGGCCACTGTGCTTCGTGAGTTACAACCGTTAAGTATTTTGATTTTTCGGTGCGTTATTACCACATTAATTTTACAGAATATATTAGTAACATTCATTACCACAACAAACAAAATTTTAAAATATAATTAATACTGATATGTGTATTTATCTATATAAAATTGTAATAAAAATAAATATTCCAAACATAACAAAAATTTTCCATCATTAATATAGTATATAAGATATATTTTTTTTTCATCGTAACTAAAAATTTTTCCGGCCGCGGGACTTAGTCGATGTATCGATATTTTAATAATATAAAATTTCCAAACATACATTTGTCGACCATCTAGAACGATTCAAAATCGTTTGAAATGTGTAAAAAGCACGCTCTTAAAATGAAATTTTTTTCATCGAAACTTAGAATTTTTACGGCTGCGGGACTTAGTTAATTTGCGCACTTGGTCAGATGAGATTTTGGCATGAGATCTCACCTGAGATCTCACGTGAGATTTCTCAATAGGGATATTATCAGAGAAGTTGCTCTTTTGCGTCAAGTAGCTCATGAGAACATTGTTATAATCATGGGCGTGTCAAAGAGCACAATGCAATTTCACATTATAATGGAGTTAGTCACAGGTAATAGTTTGAAGAATATTCTTTTTAATGACAGAATAAAAAGAAAATTCAATTTAACGCCTTATGATAGAAGTGTAATTAGCAAACAAATTTGTACAGCTATTGCATTCTTACATATGCAGTCAAATAAGTTTCTGCATCGAGATATCAAGCCTGCAAATATACTCGTAACCCCAAGCAAGAAGGTTAAATTATGTGATTTAGGCCTTGCTAAGATAAGTGATATATTTTCACAATTAGCAACCACACAAGGGAAAAAATAGCGGTTGGAACACCGTTTTATATGTCACCCGAGATTTTAATACATAATGACGCAGCCACCGAGTTCAGTGATGTATGGTCACTAGGTTGTACGTTAATTGAATTGTATAACGATAGAATCATTTGGACTTTGGATGGACCTCAGTCAAGGATGTCCTTGAAAAAAAAATTATCTAAGCAAATTATTCCCGATGTAGGTAACATTCCAGAATTTCTTCAAGAAATAATTCCAGAATGTTTCAATTTCATACCAGCAGACAGACATACAGCACCCAACATTTTAGAGTGTTACTCAGTCATAGATGTTAAAATGTAAAGTTCCTATAAGAAGATTTTTTTCATATGTTGTATTTTTGTTCATTAGACATTAAAATGTTACGTAGGTTAAGCGTTAAAAAAGACTTATAGATAGATTGAATAATCTATGCAATCATTATATACAAAAAAAGTCCTGTTATGACAAATTTTGAAAAAAACACTTTATTATAACTTTTTTGTTTAAGCCATTACTAAGTTCACTAGCTATAAATATTTTTTTTTTTTTTTAAGTGGCATTTGGAACTCGAAAGTTCATCGTCTCATCTACGCAAGCCTTCCACGTTGCCCTATCTTGTGTCATCCCCACATAATATGCACCACTCCGATCGACACCCACCCGTCCTATTTCTACTAGATCCTATTTTACGTTGTCCTCCCATCTACGTCTAGGTCTACCTAGAGGTCGCGTTACCATCGGACTGCCGTTCATGACATCCGCTGCCGTATAGTCATCTCCCATTCTCGCTACGTGCCCTGCCCATACCAATCTGCGTGGTTTTATTATTCTGTTAATATTTGGTGACGCGTACAGATTATGTAACTCATCATTGTGAAGTCTCCTCCATTCCTCGGTTTCCTCATCTTTTCGTATATTTTTCACAAGACTTTATTTTCAAATACCCTAAAACGGTTGTCCGCCTACTTAGTGAGAGCCCACGTTTCGCTTCCGTACAGTACCACCGGCAGTATTATTGCCCTGTATATTCTTATTTTAACGTTTTTAGACAACAGCCTCGACTTAAGTAAATAGCTCACGGCGTAGAAGCAAGCATTACCCGAATGGAGTCTCTTATTTATTTCGACATTAATCTCGTTTCTATCATTTATGGTCGTACCCAAATACCTGAATTCGCTAACCTTCTCAAAAGTAAAATTCCCAACTCTGAGATCTCCCTCCCATCTGCAGATGCCTAGCTTATCCACAATCATATACTTTGTTTTTGATTCACTAACTTCTAATCCTATATACTCCGCTGCTTTTATAAGGATTTATATACTCCGCCGCTTTTATACGGATTTCCGCGTTTCTTGTTAGCGTTTCCCTACAATCCCCCAGTATATTCAAATCATCTGCGTAGCCTAGTATCTGCGAAAATAATGATGGATTATTTTCAGTTTTCCGGCATTGTTTCATTTTTCCAGATGGCACATACTAGTTTATAGATTTTAAAAGTGAGCTCGACGCCTCCATATTTGTGTAGCTAGGCTGGTATAGAGTCATTTCCCGCGGCTTTGTTGTTTGTTAGTTTTTTAATGGCGGCCTCTACTTCTTGGTAGCTCGGTTCCTCCATGTGGAGTTCAGCAATGTGAATTTCGTCCCCTAATTCCTCGCTATTTTCGTGTACGTTAAATAATTTATCGAAATAATTTTTCCACAGTGACAGTAATTCGTTGTCATTTGTTACGAGGTCCCCGTTTTAGTCCTTCATCAATTGCGCTCTACTCCTAAAACCCTTTCTGATGGCGTTAATCCCTTTGTACATTTCGCGGGGGCTATTTTGCTTACTATTAGTTTCTATTCTCCTAATAAGTTTCTTTTGACACTCCCGCTTCTTATTTCTGTAAATCGCGCCCGTTTGTTTCCTTACATTAGAATACTCTTCTACGGTCCTATCGCTTCTGTTGTGTAAGCTATCTAATTTAGCCTTTTTGCGCCTTTCAAACCAGAGTTCGCACTCTTCGTCAAATCATGGTTTGCTCTTTGGCTTTTTCTTTCTATCCAGAACTTTGTTCGCGGCCTCTTTTACTATTTTTTCGATGTTCCCCCATAAGCTATTCGGTTCGTCATTCCCCTCCGGCGATGTGTTTGTTTCTTCAAGTGCCTGAAACTTGTTATTAATTTCTGTCTGGTACCTAATTCGCTCTATTGTATCTTGTAGCTTCTCAATATCGAAGCTTTCTACCTTGCTTGTTCGCTTACTATTTTGATTAGCTACTAATCTAGCTCTTAATTTGGGTACTACTAGGAAGTGGTCCGAGTCGCTATCTGCCCCTCTATAAGCCCTTACGTCGAGAACGTTAGTATGACGTCTTTTTTCAATGAGGAAATGAAAAATACACGTCCACGTTGCCTTGTGTATGTCCTTGTGCTTAAAACACGTAGTTTTGATTATAAGATCTTTTGCCGCCGCGAAATTTATGACCCTAATACCGTTATCATTGCTGGCTTCGTGCAGGCTTTCCTTCCCTATAGTAGGCCTAAACATTTCCTCCCTACTTATTATAGCATTGAAATCGCCTAATACTATTCTTGTGTCGTAAGACGCGAACTGGTCGATTACCTGCTCTAAAATTTCGTAATAGAGATCCTTAGTTTCTTCTTCTTCGTCCTCCGTAGGACAGGGTACATTAATAAATATATATATATACCATTCACCTTCGATAATGATGTACGAGAGCCTATCATTGACGGATTTGAAACTTTTAACCGAATGTATGATGCTTTTGCTTATGAGAAATCCGGTGCCTAGAGATCCTCCGCTGCCTGCCCCATATAGGTACGTGAAGTTACCCGATGCTAGTACTTCACCATCTGGCCACCACGATTCCTGTATTGCTACCAAATCTAGACTGTACCTATCAGCTTCCTTTACGAGTTCTTTAAACGCGCCTGCTCTATATAGACTGCGAACATTCCAAGTTCCGACCCTTAAGTTCTTTTTGGTTTGGTTTTGATTTTTTTGAGCCATGATAGTATGTTAAACCCGCGCGTATTGGATCCTGCTCCGATCGCAGGTGAGTCTACCGTTCTAGAGGTGATAACCCCCATACCTCTCTAGAACTAAGTATGAGAGCTTTCCGACTTTGACGAGGACAGTGTCAACTTGTCGTCAGACACACTACGGTTTCATTCTTGCATCCTAGCGCCCCCCTGCAAGGCAGCGCGCCTTCGCTGGCATCGTTACCGCGTAAGACCAGGTGACGAATCATTCTACACATCCCCTTTCGGGGCAGTTGTCATCGCTCCCGCATCCTCCTTGGCAGCAGGATTTTTGCCCATTTTTGTACTGTGTGATGAAAGAGATAGATTGAGAGATAAGAGATAAAGTGAAGTGTTTTTTGTTGTGGTGCTTGCGTAGTGTTTCTAGATGAATGCGTTCGACAGTGTGGACTCATCACACCCACGCCTGTTCCTATCGGCTGTCCGCGGCTGCTTATTCAATTTATTCGCAGCTAACCTCTTTCTCAGGGGCTGTTCCTCTATCCGCAACCTGAGGACGCGCTGTGTAGTGGTGATAGGCACCCACCCGTCCGATCTGGACGACAACGCCCAAGACCCGCTTCGGGTAGCGGCATTATAACAGAGCTATAAATATATACACATTTAATTGAATTTGTTACGATTAAAAAAAGACTTGCAGATTAAAAATCTCATTATGTATAAGGAAGATTAAAAAAAAATTTGCTGATTCAAAATCTCATTATGTATAAGGAAAATTTTTTTTATGACAGATTGTTATACGATTCGTTTCTAATTATTTTTGGTTGATGAAAGTATTTAAGAAACACTGTAATATGATAAACGATAACATATTCCAGATGTGATTGCAGAACATGTTTTATTAAAAAGTATTGCAACTATAAATAACAACACATTGTATTTCTTGTTTTATAAATAAAAAACTTTCATGACAAATACTTTTATATTTCAAATTTATTTACATTACCATATAACAACATTAATTATAATTAACTATTTAATTTCATTTGCGATCAAAGTAGTTACTTTTATAAATAGATTTACTATTAACTATTTAGTTACTTTATAAATAGAAATAGACAAGGCATTTCGATGTTTGGAATTATCATTCTTATCATTTCTTCTACATTATGATTATAAAAAGTTGGTTCCTTTGCATATATGCGTTTTAATCTTTCAATATTTTCTTGATCTATTTGTTGACTGCAATCCCGTGCACCATATCAATCTAGCCAATAAAATAAAATATTAGGAATGCCACTTGGCAAGTTCAAGTTTTTTTGTTTACGCATTCGATGCTCGTTCCACTCCTGTTTTGATAACTCGAGGTCATATTGTAGTAAAGGACCAAATTAAAATCGCAAACATTCTATGTGAACAATATTACCTATATCTAATATATTATTTTCTTGCATACATTTAAATAAGCTTATAAAAAATTCTGCTGTGTGATTTCTAAATTGTCTCCAGTACTTTTCAATCCTTTCATTAGCTGTGCTTTTACCTTTTATAAAGCTGTTTTCTCCTGCATTCTCATCCTTATGGTGATATCGCAAGGCTTTCTGTAATAAATCAATAATTGTGTTTTCTGTCCCTCTATCTGATCTGATTATACTTGACAGTAAAATAACAATAGGCTATAATACCTGGGCCATTATTTGATGTAGACCAATGCAACTATATTACTTTCCTAGAATAGCCATCTACACAGCCATGAATAGGGAACCCAAATTTTTTCAGCTTATCGTACCCATCGATGTGCCAAAGATGATTGGGGCCTGGTACTCTATAGTTTCTTCTTTTAAGTTTGTATCGTGATCTTGCTTCAATACCATTTGGATCCACTATCTGAAGAACTTTTAATACGGTAGACTGTTTAATTGTCAAGTTATATATACAACGCAGTCTTTGTCACATAGAACGGTAACCAATATTCATTCCTGATCCATCTACTTCTTTCATGACAGCTGCAACTACCTCTTCTAACGGACTTTTTACTAAATTTTTACGTTTCAATTGCAATTTCTTAAGAATTCTTCTTAAACATGTGACAGACATTTTAATGTTACGTTTCACAACTAAAAGATGGCAAATCTCTATATATGTATACCTCAGGAAAAAATACTTTTTTATTAGTTCAATATTGCAATCTGTAAAAGTATGTATTAAATAATTACATGTTATATAACGAATATGAGTAAAATTTGTACATTAAACCTTTCAAAATTTAGAATAATTCTATAAGAATTACCTGCAGAGAGTACTACTTCATACTCATGAACACCTGGGTAGAGTTGTAATTTATCGTTGGACATATTCAAACGCACAGCCTTCCCATTTTTTGTATAACTTAATCCAACGCAGTTTGGAAAATATCTCTTAAGATTATTTAACTCTATGTATCCATTGTTCGACTCAAAATATATTTTAGGCATTCCTTCACACTTAATAGCTATTTCACTCATGAACACCTCAGTAGAAGTCATTTCTGAGTTCTAGTTTAGACATCAAAAAAAAAAGAAATTAGAGGTTATAAACTCCAGTTCAATTTCGAATATTTATATTCATGCTTGGTGATAATTGCTTACTACTCACCTTTTTCAAGTTACGAGAAACATATGTTAATATTCTCAATTTTGTATAAAACAACAACCGAATCGGAGTAAAGAACACAATCACATATAGGCATTAGCACAGTGTGCATGTGCACACAGCAGCGCCGGCAGTTGCGCGTGTGGTGACCACTACAAGCTTCTGTAGTGTATATGTATATATGATTTTATGCTTCATGATGCACACATAAACAACCCACATGATGAACAAATCAGTCATAGTATATCTACTGTAGACGAGAGTAATGTACTGTAGTTGTACAAAATTCCTGCTTCAGTCAACGCGTTTGGTACTCGCCTTTGGTAGCCTGCACTGGCTCCCGATCCTTATAATGTATACGAACGCCAGTTAGGCGCCAAGTCAATCGCGACGAAACATCTTTCGGACGTCTTGTTGACGAGATCCTGCTACGGGCTCCCGAGTTGTACGAATTCAGCACTCGCCTGGGGCCGTATTCTGTAAGGATTTTCGTTCGAGTCGTACTGACTCGACTCGAGTAGCGCTGCGCGAGCGGTGTGCGAGCAGCCATGGTCCTAGTGACATTCTGGGGAATAAATGTTACCTACTTTTTCAGGACGGCTCGTACATATTTCATGAATGCGAATACTTACGCGCTTTTCTTGCGCTAAACACACATATTAAAATAACAATGTGATTAATGAGGAATGAATAATAATGAATAAATAATAATGATAAATAATAATAATTATAATGAATTAATAATCCGAATTTAATAAGCTTATAAGTAAAAGAATAGAAGTAAAGAAAAATAATAAAATAATAAAAGTAAAAGAAATGAAATTTTTTGTTTATTTCAAGTAGAAAAATTTATTACAACATTTTTTATTTAATTTTTTATTTATTTAAAATAATAATGTTTTTTTTATTCAAAATACAAAATATAGCAATAATCAGAATCTATCGTTTTGTTAAAATTGTAAAAACTTAAAATCTTATCATCTGCCATTGTCAAGTTTAATACTTGTATGCGACACCCATATTACGAATAAATTTCCCTTATTTCTTCTTTGGTTAGGGCATGTTTGTTGGGAAAAAGTAACCAATAAGTCCCATCATTACTTTTAGACCACATTGGTCCATTATCCATAACGAGAGACATGTTAAAAAATTTAGGTTCACACAGCAAAAGAATGCTGTCCTTGACAGAACTACTTTTTATAACTTGACACTTTACTCAAAATGAAGTCTTTTTGAGATTACTTATAAGGCAGAAAACGAGACGAACATATCCATAGCACTTAGAATCTAAGAATAAATAAATTTAAAAAACACATAACTGAAAAAAACGCTTTACTCATTGTTTAAAAATCGTTCATCATTCAGGTCATCTTCCTCTTCATTCAGAAACTCGTACTGATAATCTTCATGATTTTCATAAGCAACAATTTCTTCAGGAACCTCCTCATCCTCATGAATTCATTATAATTATTATTATTTATCATTATTATTTATTCATTATTATTCATTCCTCATTAATCACATTGTTATTTTAATATGTGCGTTTAGCGCAAGAAAAGCGCGTAAGTATTCGCATTCATGAAATATATACGAGCCGTCCTGAAAAAGTAGGTAACATTTATTCCCCAGAATGTCACTAGGACCATGGCTGCTCGCACACCGCTCGCGCAGCGCTACTCGAGTCGAGTCAGTACGACTCGAACGAAAATCCTTACAGAATACGGCCCCTGTCACGTGTAAGCACACTGCCCGTATTGAAAATATTTTTGTCGCGATAGTTTTGGAAAATTATGAATTTTGCCATGTGAAATTTGTAGATCTGATTTGTTTAGTTACAAACATTTTCACTGTTAATTCTCGTATTACTTGTCTTTACTGTTCTTTGTATAACTTGCTTAAAGCTATAATCTTACTTACTAATTTTTTAGTCTAAGCTGTTATATTGAATCATCTACAAAAATTCAGCAATAGAAACGGACTAATCCCAAAGTTAATTTGCAAAATCGTTTCGCAATGTATAAAGTGTATATGTACACGTATATTTGTAGCTGAAAAGCCTGAATTTACATAATGATTGTTGCTATAAGAAAAATTGATTTGAACACAATTGATTTCTCCATGCGAGGTGGTGTACTGCGACGAATGAATCAGTGCACCAGACCTTCCTGTGTCTTCAGTCGTAAGATTGTATTATAGAAATATAGTGCATAAAAAAGCTATATTGAAGTACGAAGGAGGCTAGTGCGTTTTTTGCACAGAATTTATGTCTAGAAGTTTGTATGATGAAAAGAACGCGTACGCTTTCCCCGAAACGCACGTAATGCCAGTCAAACATAACAAACGAATGAGATCCGCAGTTGCTCAAAATTGTATGCATTGTTTGCGTGCACCCGGAGGTTATACATGTGTGTGTGTGTGTGTGTGTGCGTGAGTGTGGGGGAGAAGGGGGGTGTCTGGCATATATATGCATGGTGTCTTCCATTCAACAAAAAACTCGCATGGCTGTAGTCGCATTATATCCCGGGTATAAATAATAGCTGCTGTTCATTGTAGTTTATGTTGAGCGATTGATCCATAATCATTTGAATATCATTGTTACCGCTGACAATTATTTTACACAATATATTGCAATTTATTTTTTAAATATATTGACCTCATCCTTTGTGCATGCTTCTTCCTCGACCGGATTTTCGATGGCCACGCCTAACACTCATCCGCATTCAACTTCCTAACAGCCATTATCAAGCGATGGGAACACTTGGATTTCACATAAAATATACTTAAATAATAATAAAGTTAAAAAATCTAGCTTTGCACTCTTTCCTAACGTTCTCAATGAGAAAATCACAAGACACTTGCCACGAATGTCAGTGTAAACTTCCACATGTTCGTTTCCAAATATCAATCCTTGTTTTGAAGCATTGACAAACTATAGTGGAAAATATATAAAAAGTGGACAAAGAAGACACGTGACTAAGTAGCCCCCCAACGCCCGCGTTACGCGAGTCTTTGGAAGAAGTAAACAAGAGCAGCAAGAGTCCTGTGGTGTAATAGCGACGGATTGCAGATAGCCACAGAAGATCATCATTTGGGATTTCGTACTGCACTCGTATTGTATACAGCGACGTGAATACGATCAGTCGATACCGGTACTTTTCTTGGTATCAGAGAGAAATCGCCGAAAAGTTGCCATCTAATTTGTATATCATGCCTAGTAAGTACGCAATTTCCGCTTTTATATTTATGACACAAATCTATATAGAGTAGACATAGTGGAAAATGAGTAAGCTATGACTTTCCTTCGATTCGAGTACTCTGAAAAAATACTAATACAGAAAAGGTGGTTAGTCTTTTCTTTCTTTGCATTAGTAATACAGATAACTACCGAATAGAGCCATACGGTTTACGGAGCAACAAATTACACAGTACTCTGATAATGGGTATAAGAAACACCTTCAATATTGTTAACAATAAATAATTTGAGGGATTATAGAATAATGATAATTGTATCTTGTAGCTCATCAGTGGGAAATATAGGGGCATTGTGAATGTTTTTACTTTTTTCTTGTTTTTATAAAATTTCTATTACAACTGATTGACATATCAATTGCTCCAACTATTTACAGACACAAGATGATCTTAGACAGTAAACCAAATCTCTATTGCTAAATTCATCTACCCCAGAGACAAGCTTCAAACAAGAATTGAGGAAAATAAAGATTATTGACGTCAACTATTGCTTCTAAGACTCTAAAAGAGTTAAACTCGGCTGTTCCAAAGACAAGTCCGAATCTACTATTAGGGAACGATAAATGATTGGAGATATCAACAAACGCTTCTGAAACTCAAAAAGAGTTGAACACGTCAGCTCCAAAGACAAGTCCAAATCCACTATCAGGGGACGAAAAAGGATTGGAGATATCAACAGATGCTTCTGAAACTCAAAAAGAGTTGAGCTCATCCAGACTAGAGACAATTGTAACTGTATTATCAGAACAGAAAGAAGGAATGCACGTATCACATCATTCCACACTTCAAGATCTTGAAGTAAATATTGTTAAAGAGCGTAAACAACTACAACTAACTTTTATAATTGTGTGCCTGAATTAATATATGCTTTATATGACTTTTCTAATGTTCGTGTACTCAAGTTCGAGTGATTTTTTTAAGTGCATTGTATGTGCTAATTATTGAAATTATGCATTAGGCGTATACTCGATTATTATATGATCTCAAAGTTTGACTTGGTACGTACGAATCTTAACACAATCAGACACACATTTGATCTCTATAGAAAAAGAACATAATGGAATATTTATGCCTTGTAAATCTCAGTACATGAATGTCTTCTCTTTTTGAGCTTTGCGTATCAAGTCAAATTGTGGCATTCCATTGTAATCAAGTATACGGATAATGCATATCCAAAGTGAAAGCAATTTATAAATTAGTGTATAGCTTTAATACGGTTGATATATTAGTTTCTGACATTGACTGAAAGTAAATAACGTTGTTAAACTTGCCAAAGATTATAAAGTTGAATTATATCAGTTTGTGATGAGTGAGCTGTAAATTTTTATACAAGTTCTATAAGATATAGACCTGTGTTTTCATGATAATACCAGCTATTTCTACATACAAGAACTAACCTTTCGAATACTCAACTAATACAACTATAATCTTTGGCAAGATTAAAAATGATATTTAGTGTTAATGTACTTTCGACAAAAATAGAACCAGATCTCACTTTTCTCATGTTCGTGAATTATGCATTAGGCGTATACTCGATTATTATATGATCTCAAAGTTGGCTTGGTACGTGCAAATCTTAACACAAACATACATACATTTGATTTCTATATAAAAAGAATATAATGGAATATTTATGCTTCGTAAACCTCAGTACATGAATGTCTTCTTTTATTAAACTTTGCGTATGAAGTCAAACTGTGACATTCCATTATAATCAAGTATACTAATGCATATCTTACAAAGGAACTTAAACTTGTGTACGGTTAATGGCATATGAGAAAGAAAGTCAGTTTTGATCTATTGGTTACGGACATTTACTGAGAGTAAATATCGTTTTTAAGCTTACTAAAGATTATAAAGTTGGAGTGTATGACTTGGTCATAAGTGTCGTAAAAACCTTGACACAAGTCGTATAAGATATAGACTTGGGTTTTAATAATGATTCCATCAATTTTTTATATACAAGAAATGACCTTCTGAACGCTCAACTAGTGCAACTATACAATATTTGGCAAGTTAAAAAATCTCACTTACTCTGTTAAAAATACATATGAATCTCACTTATCTCATCATGTGTACACGAGTTCAAGTGACTTCTACGATTGTAAGTTTCAATTACTCAAGGTATGCATTAATGTTTTCTATTTCATTTTTATAAACAAGGTGCCCAAAAATGAGATGCAGCCTGTGTAACTGTCGAAAGGTTATTCGTTTATTTTGGCGACCGACGCACAGACCTGCGAGCAATGGTCATGCGGATAAGCCACAGTGCGTCACCCGACAAGGGGTGTTCGTGACTGTAGGATCGGTACGTGGTCCTTAAGAGTCGGATAAGTTGAGAGTTTTCCTTATAATTTAAAGGGCTTGAGGTTGTTAAAATGAATGTGTTTTATTTCGAACGTTATGTCAAGCGAAGAAGATTGATCGGCAGAGCAATAACAATTGACGATCGCTCGTTGCCCGGCGAACGAAACATGGAAAAAAAGGGCAGAAGCTTGCGAGAAGCCATTGTGTGTAGTCGAATTCTGAGAGTAATAAAACATTCATTGAAAGAGTTAAGTTTTTCTGGCGTATCATTTCACAGCCTGACTTCAATTATAATTTGATGACATATCAATGGCCTAATATTACATCGTCTGCAACTATAGACGCTACGTCAACTGAAACGTCATCTGTACAGGAAAAAAATATGGAGCAACGTGACGTGCAGTCGACGCATAATATTAATCAATCATCCATCCAGTCGATTATTCAGACACCATCAGGATATTATAATCAATAATACAATCAAGAGTGGAACTTTCAACAATCTCATAACGTGCCATTGTCAGGTTACAATGAAATTCGTGAGGTAGCTGATATTTGTAATCATGTTAATCGTTTTTAATGTTAATATATTAATATAAATCAAATGCAATTATTTAATTTTATATTTCAACAAACAAGATGCCTCTAACTGCGATGCAGTTGGGTTCCAATGAGAAGTCGATGATAACAAATCAACGGTGAAATGTCACATCTACAATAGAGACACCTGCATTATCCAGACCGTGGTTTGCAATGCAGGGAAACACGCAGCCACCGTATGTTGAGTCAGCTTTCGATAAGCGTCCTCAGCCATCAACAATGCAAGAACAGTTGCCTACTACGCCGTACTTGCAGCAAAATCATCACCCAATGAACTGTTTCAGCGATGAGCAATTGCTGCAATTGAAACAGCAGATCGAATTTTTCAATGACCTGCTGAAGGAACAAGCCAAGCAGCAAGCTCTACCGCAGCCATTATATACTTATCCTTCTCAGCAAACTATACCGCAGCCATTGCATACTAATAATTCTCAGCAAGCTATACCGCAGCCATTGCAAACTTATCATTTTCAGCAAACTCTTCTGCAGCCATTGAATACTTATCCTTCTCAACAAACTCTACTACAGCCATTGCACACTAATCCTCTGCAAAAATCATCTGATTGGGTAATTATTTTAATTTTTATATTGTAACAATATAGGTTAATCTTTTATTAAAAAATAAAATTCACTAGCTAGATCCAAATCAAGGGAGAAAATGGCTACTTGAGCACGGATATAAAATTACGCCAATCAATAAACAACAGGACCAGCAGTATGACCAATGCCGTTATCAAAAAAAAAAAAAAAAAAAAAAAAAATGTGTGAGTAAAGAAAATGAAAGTGACAAGAAAAATAGCTTTAAGGTATAACAAAAATATCAGTTTCTCTAAAACAATGCATGCTACTGTGATCGCGCTTTTGCTGTATTTCTGAAAATAATTATTTCATATTGAAAGTAATTATATGCAATACATTAGAGACAAATTATGCCGCTTTTTTGCTTGATAAATTTTATTCATGTATAATGTTTTACAATAGTATATTACCTATTTGATTGCCTATTTTTATGCATGACGATCACTCATGCGTATATGAAACTGTACAACCTTTACTAATAATTTTTCTAGTATACTTGTAAAATTTTTTAAAATATTTTATAATAAATGGAATCAAGGAAATAATTACTACAAAAATAATGAAAACAATATACGAAAGGTACAGTTTTAATTTAAACTTATTTTACAATAAAATGTGAAAGTTATTAGAAATTAAATACCAATTAAATTTTGTTAAATTTTTCAGATGAAGAAGGAACTGATTGCTGAAGCAATATCAGAAAAAGGAAATACGACGGCATCAGTGACGATACCTCAGCAAATGCCTCCACATCATTATTCGCCTTATCCTTATGATTATTATAAACCTTATAAATAAATTAAATAAAAAAATTACATTCTGATTAAAAATCTATTGTATATAATTATAAAATACATTCTCCTCCTAGAAAAAAGTTATGCGATCATGAAAATGCTAGATTACTTAGTAAGTAACTATAGTAATTAAATATATTTTTGAAGGTACTGGTAATATAAGCTAAACCGCTGTTTGCTATCGCGCTCTCGAAATTACATGTACCGTCTGTGTGGGGATTCTACCCTCCTCCCGCCGAGTAGGGGTAAGCCGCCATGTTGGTGAGGGGAACTCGCCGCCTGCGCGCGGCCAGAAAGTCGTTGGCTCTCGAGTTGTACGAATGTACTCGCCTCAGCTCTAAATCTAATAAAGTTGTGTCTTCCAGAAGTCCTGGCTTCGTCTTTCACCTCTCCACATATCTCCTAACGGAAGTGGGCCTCTGCTCAGGTCCAGCAGGACCAGGTGACTTCCCACATTGGTGACCCCGACTAGGAGAGGACGACACGGGACTTCGCCGCATCATCATCGGCCTCATGCTGTGTTCCCGCTAGCAGTTCCAGGAATTTGGCTTCGCGGTTCGCCTGTTCAGGCGACCGCCTTTTAACGGTACATCGTTGCCGCGGTCAGGCTGTCCAGACGACCGCTTTTCAGCTCAGCAACATCTTCAGCAGCTCTTCAAATCGCAGCATCACCGTCACCGTAGCAGCCCAGCAACTACCAGGACATCGTCTCCGGATCCTTGGGACCTGCCTCGCTCATCTCATCGCATCATTTAGCGCCCCAGGTATTTTCGCGAACATTTTCCGAATGCGCGTCAATCGCCAGAAAAGCACGCCAACGGCATTCGTTTCGGAGAATTTGGCGTCCATCTTGTCATGACGCAATCAGTTCTCTATCTCAGCGCGCGCGTTTCTGTGGCTCAGTGATGCCAACTTTAGATTCGCGTAACAGTTCGCAACTAGCTAACGCGCTTTTGTGGCCCAGTGATGCCAACCTTAGCCTCGCGCAACAGTTCACGACTAGCTAGTACGTTTATTCAAAAAAAAAAAATTATTTTCTTTTCTTTCATACACGTAGTCTGCACGAGGTATGCGTATTTTTTATATATGTTCAGTGCCTGCGTGCACGCTTGCGTCATTCAATCTGTAAACCTCGTGACAGAAGTCTAGCTAGCTGCGTTATCTTGAGCAGGTTTTTCCCAAGGTTTATGAGCGCCAGCGGGCACTCTGCGATTAACAGTCAGTCTCCTAGTAAGACTCGATCAGGCACAATTTGTGCGTCAGGGTTATGTTTGGCGCACACTAAGTACCCAGACAATTCCACCTCATGCAGGGATTGGTGTGCTAAAAACGCAGAGTGGAAGGCAAAAAGCCAATAAGGCCTGCGGACTTGGAGACCGTCTGTCATGGTCACTCCTCAAAGCGTCTCCACATCCAAGACCTCGTATCTGGTCAATTTTTGAAGTGATAACTTCTTATGGGACGGAGTGAATTGGTTGGAATGCGTTACGGCGCCGTTATGTCTGGCTATCCTCGCCCTGCCGTCTCTTGCCTTCTCTCTCGCACGCATACGGCGACTCAGCGGAGACATCCCCAATTCCCCACCCTGCGGTCTCTTGCTTCCTCTCTCGCACGCATACGGCGGCTCAGCGGAGACATCCCCACTCTGCTCGCGCTTTCTTCTCTCTCTACTTGCATGTGTTCTCTCTCTCTCTCGCTCTCTCTCACTCGCTCGCGTCTACATGCCCTTTCTCTTTCGCATACTGTATATCGACGGCTGACAGGAAGATCACCGTATCTCAGCCGCGGCTTCGAGAACGCCGTATCCCGGCGGTGGCTTCGGGATCGCCGTATCTCAGCCGAGGCTTCGGAAACGCCGC
>QLSS01000131.1:309254-327735 GCA_024372645.1 Trichomalopsis sarcophagae
TTTCTGTTTTGAGGTTATGGCAATTTTTTCGACCAAATGGGAAATAAGTTGATTGCTTAGGAAGTATTTGCAGCTCCTTCAGTATTTATTTCCTGATAAAGATTAATAATATTACTTCATGCTACGAAAGTTTACGTTTTAAAACAGAAAATATAGTTGTATTTGAGGTTATGACAGTTTTTGGACACAATGAGTGTTAAATTATTGGACAAAATAGTAGCTGAACTTCAGATCTTAATTTCCTGTTAAATTACCTAGAATATTAGTGAATATGATGGGAATTTACACGTCATAATAGAAAAAATACTTCGAGTAGAGGTTATGATCGGTTTTCGACAAAATGGGAAAATCAGATTATTCCATTAAAAATATGATATCCACTATAGGTATTTATTACCTCATTAAAATTTTACATATCAGTTCATATGACGAAAATTCCTGTATTATAAAAGTAAAATACCTATTTGAGGTTATGATAGTTTCTCAAGGCGAGGAGAAAATAAAATTACATGCTAGAAATCATGTTCTGCACTCCAAGTGTTCAATCTGCAATAATTCTCACATATGTCAGTTGTCATGTGGATTCTACTTGATTTTTCGAATCTTGGAGGTTATACCCACGTGAGGGCGGACATATTATGGCTTTGTCAATAATTTTTCATTAATCTGCATCAGTCCACCAACATTTTAAAAAAAAAATCAGGACCGTAAGTCATTTATACGAGGCGCAATTTTATTTTGACACAAATTTTCTCATTTGGGCCCATAGTGCGCCGTATCTGAGCCGCAGCTTCGGAAACGCCGTATCTCGGACGCGATTTTTTTCCTCAAATTTAGTAGTGGCAGCACTGCGCAAATTTTAAATATGACGTACAAATTTTTAAAATTTGCGTCAAAAATTCTGAAAAAAATCAGAATTACTTATTTGATTTATTATTTGACATTAACTACACTGTAAGTATAGATAATGTAGAAATTCGAGTAGAAAAACAGCAGAGGTTTTTGTTTCATTTTACGAAACACGTAAAATTTATGGAAGAATAATATTTACTTAAAATGTTTAGCGAGGTGGAAAGAAGTAAAAAATACGAGTATAACAAAGAGCTTTAATTTTTTTCTTTTTTATCTAGGGGCGGAATAGCGCTGCTTTGGCAAGAAAAAGTACGAAGTACGATTTGTCTACGGCGCGACCCTATATACTTTGAAATTGGGGTTTCCTCTGATCCGATCCGGTCGTGGAAGAAATCAGGTTTTCCTAAAGAAATCTTGGATATTATTGACAAAATTGGTTATAAAGATCTCACGCCTATTCAACGACAGGCCATTCCAATCGGTTTACAAAATCGCGATATTATCGGTGTAAAATGAAAAGTTTTTCTACTCGAATTTCTACATTATCTATACTTACAGTGTAGTTAATGTCAAATAATAAATCAAATAAGTAATTCTGATTTTTTTCAGAATTTTTGAGGCAAATTTTAAAAATTTTTACGTCATATTTAACGCCACTACAAAATTTGAGGAAAAAAATCGCGTCCGAGATACGGCGTTTCCGAAGCTGCGGCTCAGATACGGCGTTTCCGAAGCCTCGGCTGAGATACGGCGATCCCGAAGCCACCGCCGGGATACGGCGTTCTCGAAGCAGCGGCTGAGATACGGTGATCTTCCAGTCAGCCGTCGATATGCTCCACTACAGACGCTCTCTATCTCTCCCTTTCTTTCCTCGACACTTTTCTCTTAGCGCGCGTGCACAGTAAACATAACCTCTACATTAGTAAAACTTTTGAAGTGAACATTGTGTTAATGAATTGATAATCATATTGTTGTGTTAAATACCAGCCAGTCAACTTAAACTGTTAAATAATGATAAATATTGTACATAAAATATATATTTTGCGTACACATCATGCGTTAAACAAGTTCTATATTTGATAGTTTCTATAAATATCATATGAAGTTATCACTTCTGTCGGGCGTCCCGTGACGCACACGTTTTTTCTTATAGATACAGGAGCAGACATCTCTCTGCTTCCTGCTGTAAATAGTATTAGATCTTAGCCCGATAGTCTTAAGTTATTTGCGGCCAATGACACCAAAATCAATACGTATGGAGAATCTTACGTTAGATCTCGGTTTTCGTCGTCCATTTGCGTGGAATTTTTGCATCGCCGAGGTTCCGTCCGCTATAATTGATGCTGACCTTCTGTCTCACCATGGTCTCACAGTCGACCTGGCTAACCGGCGACTGGTTGACACCCGGATGAATATATCATCTGCAGCGACTCTTAGAGCAGCACCCCTAGTTCCTGTCTCCGCAATCTCGCCTAATTGCAAGCATGTTCAGCTGCTAGCTGAATTTTCAGAAATTACTGGTCCCGCTAAAGCTGGCCTTAGTGGCAAAGCTGATGTTTATCATCACATTTACACCACGGGTCCTCCCGTTTCTCAATGCCCGCGTCGGCTTCATCCCGACAAGCTCAAAGCCGCTAAAGCCGAGTTTCGTGCGTGGCTAGAAGCAGGTATCTGCAGACCTGGTAGCGGTCCCTGGGCCAGCCCTTTGCACATGGCACAAAAAAAGGATGGTTCACCCAGACCTTGCTGTGATTATACAGCTCTTAATGCGATTACTATTCTGGACAAATATCCTACCTCGCATCTCTATGATAGCAACAACAATCTTCATGGCAAAAAGATCTTTTTCTCTCTCGATCTTCATAAGGCATTCTGTAGCTGCTAATAGAGCAGTATCTAAATTTAATAAACTAATAAAAAAATATATATATATATATATATTTGGATAAAACAAAATGATTAAATTTCTAGAGGGACAACTCAAAATAAAAACTAAATATCTTAATTAGAAAAATAGGAAAAATTATTATTCACGAGAAAAATTATAATTGAAGCTTTCGGCTCCGTATCTCATGATACGGAGCCGAAAGCTTCAATTGACTGACCCTGCAGAGTACCCGATGCATCTGATATCCGTAAGTTTTTCCTCCGCGAAAAGCTATAAAAGTTTGGACCCGACACCGCGCTCGGGTCGCGCTCGGCGCTAAAAAAAATACGGTGACGCTCGCTCTCATAAAACAATAAATCCGGTTCCAACGCCGCGCTTGACGTTGAGCCGAAACATATTACGCGCACGTTCTCGCAGGCCCGAAAACTGACCCCGCGCCGAACCCGGAACAGAGCGCACAAGAAAAAAATATCTTACTTTAAACACGCGCACAACACGTTGTTGACCATAAATCTAAAACTAAAGCTCCCATCCGCACACCCGCTCTACCGAAGCGCAGAATAATGACTCCATGCTTTCCCTTCATGGCAGTCGATCCGGACAACATACTCCGAACAAGCTACGCTTGTCTAAGCCTAATCGCGTCCGCGCAGGAAAATCTCTGCTTTTCCTCGCCCCGCTGCCTCTCCAATTACCGGGTGTATTCACCCGAGGGAGAGGAAAAGAAATACTCACATTGTCAGTACTAAAGTGGCCACACATACCACGAGGCCTACGCGTCATTTTGCATGACGCGCTGGAGCGTTTGTCCATCGATCTCTACTCTCGCTTCGATCCGCGCCCGTACGTCAGGAACACATTCAATCAAATTCCGATTGCGCCTGAGGACATCGAGAAGACGGCTATTACAACGCCTTTCGGTTTATTCGAATTTTTATTTATGCCGTTTGGTCTTCGCACTGCAAGCCAAACGTTCCAACTTTATATCAATCGTGCTCTGGGGGATCTAGACTTCGTCTACATATACATCGACGATATCCTCATTGCTTCTGACTCTCTTGAGCAACATCATAAGCATCTGCGCGCCGTGTTCGAGCGTTTGAAGAAGTTCCATCTTCGACTCAACGTTGACCAAAGGGTCTTCATGGTCGAGGAACTCGAGTTTTTTCGTTATCTTATCAACACTCAGGGAATCAAGCCTACTTGAGCCAGAATCGATGCCGTCATGAAGTTTCCAAAACCTCGCACGATTGTAGAACTTCGCCGTTTCTTAGGGATGGTGAATTTTTATCACCGTAATCTTCCGAAAGCAGCTACTTCGCAGGCTCCTCTCATTGCTTTCTTTCGCGACTACCATATTTATTGTAACGCATGTACTGACGCACACACACATATGTACATAATAATATACACACGAAAGAGAGAGAGAGAGAGAGAGAGAGAGAGAGAGAGAGAGAGAGAGAGAAAGAGAGAGAGAGAAAGAGAGTGGGAGACATGGCGCTAGGACGGGCCCGAGCAGGTTATCCGGCGCTTGCTCGATAGCAACGTCGTTTCCTTCTCTGATATTGGATAATATGATCCGATAGCTATAGACAGCCAAGGTGGCTGAACAAGATCGGGAAATAGCATTGGAGCTCATGGAGCCCATTAAGTTTTTATAAAATATGTATATTTCCATGCAGAATATTTTCGATTGGGCTGGTCAGAACGATGCCCAATGAAAATTTATTGAAGGAGACCGTGTTCTAAAAGCCGGACACATCATTCTTTGTGGTGAAGTTGATGACAAAAAGGAAAGTTAGGATAACGTCGTCTTGTTTGCAGACGACTCACATACGCGAGAAGCCTCATGGAATTGAAGGAAAAATAAATAAAGACGGTGTGATCAGTGATTTTAAATGTTCTTGCAAGGCAGGTTTAAGCGGTCAATGAAAACACATCGTGGCAACATTACTTCATATATATGCGTAAGTTCCTTATTTAATGTTTATTTATTTTATATTCAATTGTATGTCCTGAAATGCAACGTAAACTTTTTTGAATTTTACAGACTAGAAAAGTGTTGAGATTAAACTAGACCCTGCGTGACTTGGGAAAATAAACACTCTTTGTTTTTCCTATAAACACCTTTTATTATTCAATCTTACCTCGAGCTTACTTAACAAAATTAATTACAAAAGAATCAAGCTGACAAAACAATAGAATCACTGAAACACAAAATACTCGCGAACGCGTCTGTCTCGTATGGGAGCATACAGAGAAGTGAGCGTCGCCGCCGCGGCCGCGACGTCGACGCTGGCCGCAGTTGGACGGGGAGAGGGGGAAGCATAGTCCCATCGTGTTCTCTCCGCAGTCGTTGGAACTCTGCTCGCTTATCCCCAACAAAAATATAGACAAGCTATCGTGTACTGACAACAAATGTTAATGGAAAGATAAGCAGAACCTACTGTTACAAAAATATGAGCCATCACCGTTGAGCAGACATGAATGCATTCAGAAGAAAAAAAATATTAAGGTACAAGAACTACAAGACAATCAAAAGAAACCTCTTTTTGATTTGATAAATAATGACTTACCTTACTGTGGTATAAGTAAACACGTGTGAGTATTACCTGTTGATTATAAAATTGTACGATCAATCAATCACACTCCAAAAATATAAACTTATGTCATGAATTTTGTATAACAGACAAGGTAGACATTCAGCTTATCAACCAAAACAAACAACTTTGAGCACGCCAGAAGAAATTGAAGCAATCAAAAATATTTTTCTTTTGCAAGACCATAAACTTATGGAAGATGTGCAGCAACCGAAGTTTAGTCCTCTAAGCACCTGTTGCGAAGAAGGTTGCAAGGGAATTTTATTGAAATTTGTGAGAAGACCAAAGCCTATTACGATGAATGGATGAAGCACAGAAGTGTTGCCATAACTGGCAGTATATGATATGGCTTATACACGTATACCAGAAACAAAAATCCAAACTGGGATAAAAAGTTTGAAAGCATGTTTCATCCAAAGGATATTAAAAATATGTACACTGAGTATGGGAAGGTTACAGAAGAAAAAGCTAGGAAGGCATACGTTACTATTACTTCAAATAAAGTGATGTGTTCAGGATTAATAGTGTCAGCCTGCAACCCTTGGCTCGCTTATTCACCAGATGGTGTTATTTTAAAAAATTCTAAACCAGTTGGCTTATTAGAGATAAAGTGCCTTTTTATTGGTAAAAAATCAGATATAAGTGCAACTATAATTAATTGTGTTGGAAAGTGTTTAGAAGTAGAAGGTGAACAAATACAATTGAAAGAAAAACATAGTTATTACGGACAAGTGCAACTAGGAATGGCTGTTATAAATGTTAAAATAACAGATTTTGTGATATATTCAGCTGCGGACAAAGTTTTTATTTTAAAAGTTAAAAGGAATGATAATTATATTAGAAAAATGCTTACAACGTTAAAAAAGTTATATTTTGAAAAAATTCTTCACTTTGCCTGTTTAAAGAATACGAAATGACTTTAATATTAATTTTATTATGTAGTTATTATTAAGTACGATTTGTTCCGTTTAGATATAATTTTTTATAAATGCATGAATCAGTATTACATGAATAGTCATTAAAATTAAAAGTACAAAATAGTATAAAAAATAAATTAATTTTATGCAAAAGTATAATTCTTGTATTTTATTTGTAAAACAAATGTCAATCAGTATTCGTAAACTTGTCATCGTTCAATAAAGGATCACTGAGATTTACCGTAGCACATAATACTTGTTCGGGTTCTGCAGAGTCGTTTACTTAATTTTGAATTTCGCGCGGTAGCGCGGCGAGCGTTGCGGCGAGAGCGGTCGAGCGCATGCGCGCGCCGCTGTGGGCCTCTGCCGTTTGCGCGGGCTCTGGCGCGCGGGAGCACGTGTCGTTCAGTTCTGACAGCTCCTCTCGAGTTATCAGTTGTCTCTGCGAATTTCTTTTGTTTGCGCCTAACGAATAATCCTGTATTAACTGCGTGCGAATAGAGTCGTTATTAACATCCTTTTCAGGATGATCGACTCTCCTTTTTTGTATTTCGTGCGTCGCGTGTGTGAGTGCAATTTTGCGTGCGGTGTGCTGTTTGAGTGTCTTCTTCGAGTGTTGGGACTTCGGCCACGTGCGAGGTTCCTCGACATGCCGATCTCCACCCGGCGATCGCTACCTACGCGGCAGGGCTGAAAAGGTCTGCACGTGGTCCAGGATTGGTTCCCTCGAGACGTCGAGGCGTCCTGCGACCGAGGAAGGTGCATCCCATCCACGTGCGGCCAGGGCTTTACGTCGCGCCGTCCACGTCCCGTTTGCGATTCAGGTAGGAGAGCTCTCCAGCGTGCGTTAAGGTACCTCGCGGTGATAGTGTAATTTAAGTGCTTTACTTTATCTCTCTCTTTTATTATTGGTTTATTAGAGTCTCTTTCCTGTTCTGCGTCAATTGTAATTGCATTTCTTTCTCTCTTTGGTCTAATTTAGAGTCTCTTTTCAATTGAAAAATTTCTTTGTTGATTAAAATAAATCATTCGCTTGCCCCGGCTTTTCTCTCTTATTCGCGAGAGTTTTTACGCTGAGGCAAGTCGTCTTTTTCCCGCGAAATTTGTGTACATCGATTTATTCACCCAACCTTCCCTCACTCATTCCACCATTTTAATTTTAGTATATATATATATATATATATATATATATTAACTCATTAGCTTCAGTTCAATACTTTTACTATTTCACTGGCTAATGGAACAAGATTTGCAGGCATTTTCGAACCAACCATACTCCAAACTTCAATTCGTTGATTAGCACGTTCAACATAATCTCTAGCTGCAGCAATTTTGGACGTAGCAATAGATTCACTTTGAGAAAATTGTTTTTTATCTTGTAGAAATGGTGGTCTTATGAGTTTCCATCTATTTTTGTGGCACAATTCATCAATCAAGAATCCTCGATCAACCATGATTCCATCATTAGGTTCTAACAAATTCATCAATTCACTTTGACTAAAAATAACTGTGTCACTACTCCTACCTCCATACGCAAGACTTACATAGGTAATACTTGCACCCTTGTAGTGTGAGTACTTTTGTAGTTGACAGCACAAGTTCTTTGGTTGTTGAATAAAAAGCTCTGTACAATCTAACACCTCTCGAGTATCTTCAAATCGTTTAAAGCATAATGGTATATTTCTAGAAATCTCTTCTCTCGATGGCCAAGGAATAGCAACAGATGAACAGCTACTGAGAATTCCAATGGTACATTCCATGCACTTTTGAAATCTATCACCATGAACTTTGATTATCATACTGATAATGGTATCCAAGATGTGAATGGTTGGAATTCCAGTAGCAGTACACATTTTTTCATCCGTGTCCAATGTATCACTGAAACTATAATTCACTTTTTTCTTTTTATTACTTTTTTCAATCAATGTACGTACAGGATCTTCACTCATTGACACTTCACTTTCAGGAACCACAGTTGATTAACTTTCAACAACATCACATCCCTTGTTCACAGCTGTTTGATTATCTAATGGATTACATTCTTCATTCACAGCTGATTGATTATTAACTGCACTAGATTCTTCGTTCACAGCTGATTCCTCTTTATCTTCAAGAATATTGTTTTCATTATCTTGTACATCATTCTTATTCGCTGGTGACCTGTTAGAAATTCGGTAATTATGAGCTAAACTTCTCTGAATTATTCGATTCAGACGTGCTTCATTTCTTGATAAATTTTTCTTTTCTTTTTGGGGTAACAGGAAGATGTCCTCGGATAGTCAGTCGACAACGAGTCGTCAAACAGTTAACACGTCAGAACATTCAGTTTCTACGGAGTGTAGGTCTAAAGTTAAAAAGAGGAAACGGTTTCAGAAGAGTAAAAAGGAGCAAAAAATAAATTGTGTTTTGGTTTGCTGATGTATACCTGGAAAAAAAATGGAGGGAGTCCTTGATACACAATCACCAATCATTTTTTATGAGTCTGTTGCTCATTATGAGATTCATACACATCAACCATATACATCAGCATCGTTCAATAATAGTGATGAAATTCGTATTTCTATTCAACATCAAGATTTATGCTTGCTACCCTTCAAAAGTTTACTTCATATTTGCGGTAAATTAACTAAAACAGATGGTACTGCACTGCAACATACCAAGTTTGTGAACAATGCCATATGTCATCTGTTCGAGGAAATGCGATTGAAATTGATCTATGCAAAAATGTCGGTCTAACTAGTACAATGAAAGATTATGTTTCCTTCGCACCAAGTCAGAGTAAATATAATGAGAATTCTGGATGGACTGATGTTTCAGAAGAGGGGGTAATAACTGATAACAATGGAAATTTTGACATCACTATACCTCTATCAATGATTTTTGGTTTTGCTGAAGACTATCGAAAAATTATTGTAAATGCTAAACATGAACTTATTGTCACAAGATCAAGGAGTGATGTGAATGCTATTATACAGGAGGTAATAATGGTTGATAATAGAGCTACGTATGATGAATTTAAATTAACCATATCTCGCATAGAGTGGCTTATGCCTTATATAGTTTTATCAGACAAAAGAAAAATACAACTTTATAACTACATTCAAAAAGATATACTCATTGCTATGAGTTTTCGGTCTTGGGAATTGTATGAATATCCAGTACTTCCACGTACTACTCAGCATGTATGGACCGTCAAAACATCAAACCAGTTAGAAAAACCACGCTTTATTATCCTAGCATTTCAAACTCCTAGAAAAGGACATAATAGCAAATATTGTAGCCATTCTTATCATTGTAAGATTAGCAATGTAAAACTCTTTCTCAACTCGCAGAATTATCCATACAATAATCTTAATCTTGATATTGATAATAATCAATTTGCAATGTTGTATGATATGTATGCACAATTTCAAAGTGCTTATTATCATGAAAATATGAATCCTCTTTTAAGCAAGGAAGAATTCATCACATATGCACCATTTATAGTTATTGACTGTTCCAAGCAGAATGAATCATTGAAACAAGCAGCTGTGGATGTACGTCTCGAGTTTGAAACAAAAGAAAATATACCCGCTGATACAACAGCATTTTGTTTAATTATACATGATCGCATTGTCAAGTATAATCCTATAAGTGGGGATGTTAAAAAAATTATTTAATTAAAAAATTTTTTCCCACCACTTTTTTTCTATATAAAGCTATACAAATAACCATAAGTATGGTTACAACTTTCTCCAAAATGAGTCGAAATAAAGTATCATATACACCCCTGGTTGAAGATAAGAATGCTAGAAGAGTACAAGATGGCAAACAATGTAATACATATCGAGGCGAGCCTTGCTCTAAGCCTCCTGATAAAAGCAAAGCATGGACAAATTATTTCAACAAGTATTCCAGCAACACGAATTCTATGCCAGAACAGCAAGGTTACAAGAGGTTCTGAGATGATATAATACATATTGTTAAGAATAATTTTTGTATTGAGTTATAATTTTTTAATAAACAAAACGTAATCTTATATTTTGTATACATTTATATTTATTATTCCTTTCCGTTATCTCTTCCAAATTCTTATAAGTTGGATAAGTCTTAATTCTACATTGATATAGAAGAAGAAAGAAAACATTCATGTATTTATTTAAACTCTTTCTATACGTATACTTTAACAATTAATGAATGATCCATAAAGTAATAAATTATAATACTAGGATCAAATCGGTAAGAAATTCGAATGCAGGCTGCCGCGCCGGTAAAAACATATACACACAAATTTTTAAATAGCCGCTCTGGCGCCGTAGCCGTGCTGGCGCCGTAGCCGCGCAGCCCCTACTACTTTCGCACTGTCCCGTTATACGCACTGATTTTTAATTATACTCTCTCTATAGCTAATTTTGAGAGATGGTTGCACGGATGTTACTTTAATAGTGATGTAGTTATCGCGAATGTGGGGCTAATGGGGAATTTAACTAATGAGAGAGAAAGAGAGAAATGCGCAATAGAGGCATGCAGCCTATTTAATTAACTTCACTTACCTTTTTCTTTATCTCTGCAATAGGCCTGCTCTGCTCCCAGTACGTCCTCTCAGCAACTCCAGGATTCGGCTTCCGAAGCGGATGGTCTCGATTTGAACGGGGCGACAGGGATCAGGAGCTTTCGGATTAATGATTCACTCGCGATTTAAAATGATATACAGTTTATTCGATTGCCACAAGATTTTAATAACGCTCGCTCGCAACTGGCTAGATTTCCTGATTATTTTAAAAATAACGAACCTCAACGTAATTGCGATAAATGCACAATGTCAAGTAAAATAATTTAATAATCTGAATGTTCAAGTTGTCTCCCTAGCCGAAATATCCTAAGTTTTTACACTGATTTTAATTTTTCTAAGTCTTTGCACCGATTCGAATTTTTCTAAGTCTTTGTACCGATTCGAAATTTTCTAAGTCCCGAACGGTCGAAAATATTCTAAGTTCCAAGATGTTATACCGGACCGGGCTCGGGCAGAGCTTTCGCGTGGCAACGATTTTTGAAGCAGACTGACCCCTGCGGACCTGTTGCTGGGCTCTTTTATACTCTCGTAGGAGAGGCGATATCTGATTTTCGTCTCTTCGGCGGGGTTAGTGTTTGGCCAATTAGAAGGCCTAGATGCAGCCTCTTGCCTTATATGGAGCTTTTTACGCATGTGACGTTGCAGAGAGGGCCAATCAGAAAACCAGAGTAAAAATCCTCTCCTCTAGTACATCGAGTCCCCTCGTGCTCTTCTCCTGTCAAACTCGCCTCTGATTTTCCTTCCTTATCTACAGACTCATAGAAGCTTCTTCTATGCATTTTGAGCCGACTTGCGCGGTGTCCTCTTTGGTAGCTCTTCGAGCTTCTAGCGCGCGTGACTTATGTGTCACTTGCCGATAGCGTTGCGCGCTCCGTGGCCTCTCTGCACGGTCCATGATGTACAGTAGGCTTCTTGTTTTTTTTTCCTCTGCTCTACTTGCACCCTCTGTATTCCCATCGTGGAACCGAGATGTGTATGTATCGGTATGCCCCTCTTAGCTTTGAGTTTCTGCTGTAGTCCTGCAATGTGTGCGTGCATATCGGTGTGCTTCGCTTGGTCTTTTGCCTCTGCTGTAGAACCGTAATGTGTGCGTGTGTATCGGTGTGCTTCGCTTCGCCTCTTGCCGTAGAGTCGTGGCGTGTGCATACATCTCGGCCTTAGGCACAGGTAGTACACGTGGAATCTTGATATTTGTTTTTATATTTTATATATATTTGTTCTTCTCTTTCCACTGAGTCCCATACCTAACTTTGATTTTACTTTCATGATGTTTGAAACAGCAAAAGCAGCTGCTTTTTCACGTGAATTAGCGTCACTAGAGGTCACTCGTTGCCACGCTTTTTCCGCTAAAACTCTATCAGCAACGTTTCTTGCCTGAGTATTGTTAGGATTCCCTGATTAAGCTATATCATGTTCTTTACATGCAGCGTCTAGAGGATTTATTCCAAGATCTCCACGTGCTAGCCTCTTAGACAGTTTCGTGCCTGGACCACAGTACTGATAACCAGGCAAATGTAATTCTATAGGTAGCTTATTTATTAACTTATTTACAAAACCCGATCCGTTATGGGTGATCATCACTCTCGGGAAGTTTTTATAAACTGACGTAAACACTATAAATGTATGCTTTTATGCTTATATCCAGTCAGTTGGATTTGATCTTTAAAACAAGATGGATCTGCAAGAACAATCACTAAAATTACCTGTGATCAATTTTGATACACTCACTGAATCAAATCCTAAACGTTATAAACGACATGAAAACTTACTTCCGGATAGCATTCGAGCTGTTTTTTGTGGACCATCTAATTGTGGAAAAACTAATGCTTTATTATCTCTCATAATACATCCGAATGGACTCAAATTTGAAAATATATACGTATATTCAAAGTCTCTAAATCAGTCAAAATATAAATTTGTCGAAAAGCTTATTGAACCGCTAGAAGGTATATAATACTTACCTTTTGGTGAGCACGACCTTCTTGTATCACCTGATGAAGCTCGAGCTAATTCTATATTTGTCTTTGATGATATTGCATGTGAAAAACAAGATAATGTCAAAGCGTTCTACTGCATAGGCAGACATAAAAATGTTGACTGTTTCTACTTATGTCAATCGTATGCACAAGTACCAAAACATTTAGTTCGTGATAACGTTAATTTAATAATACTTTTTCGACAAGATGATATGAATTTAAAACATATATATAATGATCATGTGAATACAGACATGTCATATCAAAGATTTAAAGATTTGTGTTCATCATGTTGGAATAGTAATCACGGCTTTCTTGTAATTGACAAAGATTCAAAAATTAATGATGGCCGTTACAGAAAAGGTTTCGATAAATTTATAATAAATATACAATGCACGGAATAAGTTTAGTATTCGACTGTGAGACTTGAAAGTGACAAGATGGCCGATTTTAATCAACAGCTTGCTGTGCTGCGAGAAGTAGAGAAGGCTCGTAATGCTATAAAACGAAAACATACTTTATTGAAAAGTCAGAAAATAGATTTTGAGAGAGCAGTAAATGATTCTGTTAAGCCTATTGTTGATCCACTGGAAAAGTTGATACATGTGACTGAGACAACAAATCACATGAAAGTGAAAAGTGAACCTAAAGTAGAAACTGGGAGGAAGAAAAAAATAAAAATAGAAAAAGTGGAGAAAAAAGATGATATTGTAGAAGATAGTGAAGATGATATTGAACTTGAAACTGAAGATGATACTAAGTTTGAGTCTGCTTTAAGTGAGTCTGAAGAAGAAGATTTTAAAGAGACTATTAGAAAGAAAAAAAATGATATAGAAGACGAGTACATAGACTTATTGTTAAATGGTCAAATGCAAACTTTAGATACAGTATATGGTGTACGAAGAATGCGTAACGATAAACTCAAAGTCGGTGATAGTTTCATAGATTTTGATGATAATTTCATTACGATTGGTCAGAAAAAGTATAAAAAGAGGCCTGGTCTCATTCAATTGTTATTCATGAAAAATCCAGATCAAAGTTTAATTACGACTGAGGATATGAAAGATTATGATGAAATTTTAAATGATACCAACGCACATAGAAAATATTATCTTCCACATGAAGCTATCCGTGTGCAAGACAGTAAAAAGTATACTAATTACATTGGCAAGTCTATCAAGGAAGTCAAGCTTAAAAGAGGTAAAGGCTTATCGTATAAAGTTGCTCATAAAAACGTATATATGGACTACATTTATTGGGATGATCCAAATGAGCTTGTTGATCGTTTAAGATTGCTTACTGCTGAAACAGCAGCTGGAAATCAGAGTGATATAAATGAAATACAATCCATTATCGAAGAACTCCGTGAAGCTGAATATATTTATTAATGTGTAGAGTAGAGCTATCACTCAGTATCAAAATGAGTATCGATGTATTCGGACGACAACTGATCCGTACTGACACAGTTCGCGGTCCACCAGGTCAGGGTTTCAAGCTTACTGCAGACGGACAATTTGATTTGGAAAATCATAAATTGTGTAACGTAGCTGATGCTACGGAAGCAAACGATGTGATAACGTTAAAAGTCATGAAAGAAAATGTTAAACTGGAATCCGAAAAAATTATTCATGATTTTAATAAAATTTTAAACGATAAAAAGTTGGATACAATTGGAAATGATATATCTGAAATAAAAAAATCAGTCATCGAGTTATATGATAAAATAAAAGTGATTGAATTTTTTATCAATGAAAACTCATCTACGACTACCACTACTACTACTCATGCACATTTTATGTAAATAAAAATGAAAGAATCGTTAGTGGAAGAAATCCATAAGCCTGCAAGGCGTAACTATCCTCGTCAGTCATTATCGATGAAACATGGCAAGCAGATCTCGTTGAAATGATACCGTACGCAAATGAAAATAAAGCCTTCAAGTATATGCTCACTGTCATAGATATTTTTTCCAAATTTGCATGGACTGTGCCAATAAAGCACAAAAGTGGAAAATATGTAACTAAAGCTATGAAGTCAATTCTAGTAAAAAATAGAGTACCACGAAATATGCAGACAGATCGTGGTTAAGAATTTTTCAACAAGGAATTTCAACAATTAATGAAAAATTTTAAAATAAACTTGTATTCGACTTATAGCAATATGAAAGCTTCGATATGTGAACGCTTTAATCGTACTCTTAAAAGTAAAATGTGGAAGCGTTTTAGTTTACGAGGTAATTGTAAGTGGATAGATATACTGCAAGATATAGACTTGCAGTACAATAAATCTAAGCATCGGACAATTGGTATGAAACCTATAGATGTAAAATCCATACATGTTAAAGAAATTCTTACTCGATTAGCTGCTCAAAAAAAATTACGTCAACATAAGGAAGCTAAATTCAAAGTAAATGATAAAGTTCGATTTAGTAAAAGTAAGCAACTGTTTGAAAAAGGATATACACCTAACTGGTCAACTGAAATCTTTACTGTATATAAAGTATCAAATATTGTTCCACGGACTTACCATTTGAAGGATTATCAAGATAAACCAATAGCAGGTGGATTTTATGAAGAAGAACTTCTCAAGACTAGATATCCTGATATTTATTTAGTTAAAAAAGTTTTAAAGAAACGTGGAAATAAGTTATATGTTAAATGGCTTGGTTTTGATAACTCTCATAATAGTTGGATAAACAAAAATGACGTGTAACTATGGATATAAGTAAAATAAAAAAATTAATAAAAAATTTCTTGCTTATTCATTTATTTTTATACCAATTTCTTTGCATTTTCTTAAGAGTACTGGCATAAGAATTGTATGTGTTTTATCAATCCTCATTTTGAAATGTCTCGATCACGAGCAGCTTGCTCCCACTCTCCCCAACGAGCCTTATGATAGGCAAATTTCCATGCATACATCGGATGAACTGTGACATCGCCCGAAAAATGTACACGTTTTTCCCCCTCTTTGCTTCTCACGCTTCTGCAATAAAATGTTATGCATGTTTTAAAAAACTATGAAATAAAAATAATTAAACTGATCTGTTAAATAATTATACTTACGTACCTTTGATCGTATAATGACCCCATGCTAAAGTCTGTATATTGTCGTCTTGAATGCGTCTTTTATCGTCGTATGGACTTAGAGCGATTTTTTTCTGTCTTATGGTTTCCACATTATGCAGTCGTGAACGTATAACGTGCTGTTTTCGATGTTTGATGCATGTGTTTCGAGGACAATCTACATAATCATCGAATTTAATGCTCTTTTTTACAACGGAACCCTTAATTCCCTTGATTTTCTTCACACAATCTTGACCATTGATCCGAGTGGCATACATTTTGCTTCTCAAGCCGACAAACTCAGTAACGATCTTGCCATTTCACTCATCCTTCATAAGACCAACAATTTTTTTATTGACACGAGGCATGTTAAATATATTCTCAGCTGGATAATCTGATGTATCAAACCTATGTATGTTTGATTTCATGTCTTCGTAAAAATCATCGCACTTTATAGCGTATATAAAACTGTCGGTGTCAGTGTACAGAAGTTTACAATTATCTTTATACATTTTTCGCATGTAATTGTAATGAAAATCGTACATGAGTCTCTTAGAAAGATCTAAGACTACAAGTCCCACGTAAATAGGTTTATTAATTATAACTTCAGTCTTGCGAAGCTGAATAGCAACCAAATTTTCATTAAATATAGAACTGCTATGAAAATTTGGGTATGATATATATACCTGGGCTCCATATCTTCCATCCCATTTTGTTAGAAGCTTTAAGTTCACTCTTTTTCGCACATTTTCCATTGTCTTTACATATACTGCATTATTCATTAATTTGAAAAAATTTTTTCAAATTCATTTCTAGCTTGTGCTCTCATTAAGCTATTCAAGTCTATGTAAGACTTTAACCATGGAGATTGTTTGAATTTTAAAAGTCGATGTATTTTACTCAAACGAAGGCCATGAGCAATGACTTGTTTCAAAGCTCTATAATCGATGACATAATTTTTCTTATGCTGAAGTGTAGCCAGTAGTTTTTTTTGCTTAGATCCAGGAGGTGTTAGATGCTCTGGGCAGAAGAGTAAATCATTGTGCTCATCATGCAATTCATAAGGGTACTCTAAATCAACTTCTAAAATATAACTGTTTGGAGCATTATCTGCTACTGAGAAAAAATTGAAATTCTCGCAATCAGTTATCCACTCAAAGTCATCGTATGGAAGATACTGCAATTCTCCATAACCGTAAAGATTGTTGGCATCTAAGTAAATTAAAAAACTGGTTTCTTCATTAGTCTTATAATCCTGCAGCATGTATTTATTGTTAGCAGTCGCATATCGATGTGAGCATTGACTTAAACCTCCTCGAATACCTCGCTCTATGAATAAAACCATGTCAATATCTGTCAATAGTTTTAATCTATTACCTGAATGTTTAAGCATAGCATCCTAAGAAAATGCTGGTGTAGTATAATAATGTGCAGGATCTAAGCCATACGCCTTTATACTATGTTCTCGAAAATTTTCATAAACATCTGCGAGTAATAATATATCAGTTTTCATGTATAAATCAGAATATTCACCCAATATCTGTATGTTAAACGAATGCCATACATTTTGCGCATGTTCATAGTCTTCCATGCTTATTCCAGAATCATTGAGTGTACTGAAAAATTTGTCTAGATCAGGTAAAGTCGTTTCATCCAATTTATCCCACGAAGTAATGTACTCATATGGGAGTACACCTTTTCTCGTTAGCAGATTAATTTTTTCTTTTTCTAAGCTTGAAAATTCTCTATCGACGATCTTATATTCTTCGAGATATGAGGATAATTTTTCGAGCGATGTAAGCATGAAACGAAAAGAATCAATGAATTTGAATTTAATATCACTATTCTCCACACTCTTCGTAAACGAAATGTACTTCTCTTTTGTTATAGGAAGTAAATAGATCTGTCCAGGAAAATGATTTGATACATCTGAGAGTATAAAATGAGCATCATAACCACTTAAGTTGTGAAATATTACAGGTATAATTCTAGAATCTTGATAATTGAGATTGTAACCAGCATGTGCAGCTCCACGATATTTTCCTGAAAGGTGACAATGATCTTGAACTTTTACATTACTGTCCGAAAATGATTTTTCACAAATATGACAGACAGTAGCAGTATTAAAACTTATTATTTCGTCCGACGTTAGAGGAGTCATAGGTATGAGATTTTTATGTAAATCGGTGACACGCATTTCGATAATTCGCAGTTCTTCAGCAAACCAGTGAGCGGCTTCAACACCCCTATAAGATTTGTATACAGATAGAGTATCATCGTAAGCACACTTAAGATAATAGCCAATGCTATAAATTTCATGCTTTTGCATAGGCGTTGTATTACTCTCACTGTCGTCTTTACTTTCAAGTGGTTTTAATAGACATTCACAATCAGCATACATTGTAAATGGCACTTTTTCTTTAAAACCATAGTTTTTAAACTCTACATAGTCTCAGCCCTCTGTAGGGAGTTTAACTTTACAATCGTTGAGGAGTTTACAGTGTTCTTCGTGCATTGCTAATTTTTTTTCATTAAAGAAAAAATTTAAGCATCGGTCGCATATAAACCTTTTTTTATTTCTACATGCAAGATTATCACTTACTAAGCGTGATAGATTTTTTATATACACAA
>QLSS01000132.1:0-32584 GCA_024372645.1 Trichomalopsis sarcophagae
GGATAGCCGTGGCATAAATGCGAATTTAGGTCACAGAGTGCTATAAACTTTTTTTTTTCTAACACATGCACGATTTTCGCGTTTCTTTGACCTAAAATTAGGAACAAAAGTAGTCGTTTTCCGACCAACACAATTCATTGGCAAATCTTCTAAACTCGCAAGAAATTCAAGAAGTGCAGTTAGAAACGCGAAAATCAATACATGTGTTACAAAAAATATGGTGTGCACCAAGGGCTAAGCGGGCTTTTTGGCCTCGTGTGGTTGCAGTACTCGTCTGAAGCTCGTAAACGACTCGTCTAACTCGCCTTGACTCGTACTGCAAATTCCACACTCGGCCTAAGAAAGCCTACTTTACGCCCTTGGTATATAATATAGTATTATCTGCGACCTAACTATGATACTCACTTTTCTGTCCTGCTAAACCGGGAATAAAGTGGCTTTCTTTCCATTTATTGTGACAAGTTTATTTTGGAATTTCAAAAATTGGGAAAACCAACATTTTTTCAACATTTTTTGGAATTGCTAAATATTTTAAACCGTTTAGTTTGTATCAACAATGGGTGTTTTTTCCAAGTTAACAAAGTAGCTACAATGATCAAATCAGAAATAAAGTTCAATGTATGCAATACGAGAGTAAAGTCGATCCTCACATCTGGTGACTACTTGTATGACACCGCTTTACGGAATAAATCTACGACTTAAGTAAATTTACTCTGCTGTTTCATACTAAACTATTTTGGCTTGATATTGTTAATATAAACATATCGCGCGTGAATTCTCGGAATGCTGGGTTATATCACCGTTAACGACTATGTGTAAAACTATTGTTCGAGATTGGCGGGACATATTTTGCATTCAGGCCGTTTATGAATGCGGCGTATTGTTCTCCATTACATCCACGCGTTGCATGTATACAACGTAGCAGATATACAACGTAAGGAATAACTTCGACGAACCAAACGAACGAGTTCGCATATAAAATCAAATTTATCAGATGGCCAAATTTGTCTAATAACCAACGAATATTTTCGGATCTACGAATGTTCTGAACGTATCTAATATTCGAAGAACTTTTTTTTTGCAGTCGTTGCAAAGGCGGCAACCAAATCTTGCTGCAGAAAATAAAAACATGTAGCATCAATTCATCGTTTCATTAAGTAATCCTCGATAATCACAGCCGACATCTCTCACTCTCACAAGGACCGAGTCAAAACCAAGATACCTGCAAAGCTCTCCTCCGGCTCTTTATATCTTTCCGTCTTAAGCCGAGAGAAGAGTTAACCACTGCCTGCCTCTCGTTAGAAAGCATCCATTGACTCGAGCATTTTCAAAGCTCTGAAAAGGCGCTCGATATCAACTAATCAGAACTAGTCGGTGAATTATTCGCCAGCACTTCAGAATTGGCTTCAGAACATGGAGAGAGAGAGAGAGAGAGAGAGAGAGAGAGAGATGTGCGACGTCAGCGCAATGTGTGCCCATGCCATACAGATACGGTGATGCATGGGTTTATACGTCGAAGAGCTAGCCCGAATCGATGGGAGCTAGTCCGGCCGGTTTGACGTCCGAAGGCTGGCGGAGAGAGGAGCGACACGATGCGATGCTGCTGCTGCTGCTGCTACTGCTGGATTGTTTACTCTCAAGGGCGTTGTCTCTCGATCTCCGGACTGATACTCTGTTTTTCATACGGAAGCAATTGCTTATGTGATTTTGTGTATTTCTAATGACGCTATCTTGAATAGACTACTTCCTTGTATGTGCTCGTCTATAGGTATCATCGATGATTGAACGCTGAAAGCAAATCGCTCAAATAAATTTGTTGAATTGTTACTATCTTCGAAATGCTTACTTATTTCCTACTTGGAATTCAGTCGGTAAAACCGGACAAAGGATGTTGGAAATAACGAGGACTGGTCGAATGGCGAATCACGTGTCGCTTGATTTTCCCTTATAATCCTCTCCAAGCGTCGTCATCGTCGTCGTTGTGGCAAAGGGACACGGTATACGCGCACGGAAGAGCATTAGGCGGCAGCGCTTGATTCCCTCCACGCTTTTGACCTTGTTAACTTTTTCATCCGCAGACTCGTTCGATTCGAAAGGGACGTAGTAGACTCTGTCGTGAAAAATTCGTCCGTGCAGATTATCCTCTTACTGTGTGCCGTCACGTGCTACACGCAGATAGCTATGGGACGCTTCTTTGTGAGGTCGGGATACGTAAGTGAATATAAAAGTAAATAGGCGGTGATAGCAAATTAAGGAGATGTCGACGCTAAAGCTTTGCAAATCTGCCACGGGGTATTTTATATTTCCAAACTTATTCAGAAAAACAAAAAGTCCGATCAAAATTTTTTTTCAGTAGAACGATTTATTAAACTACGGTGCTACTTGGTTTTTCATTTGCAAGCTTTATTTAAAAAGTTTAATGTAAAATTAGATTTTAAGGTTGGCGCTGCAATCTCATGAGTACTCATCACAAGCTTTATTTAAAAAGTTATATGTAATAGAAAAACAGTGTTTTTAGTGACGACATCCCCTTGATGCATAGATAATGGTGAACGCTCTTTTTGGTTATGCAAGCTCATGCACAAGGATGTTAAGCTAAGAATTACTGTTCATACCCGTCTTTGTTAAACGATTCATTAAAAGTTATATGCGCAAAAGTAAAATCAGTTCATTATACGAGTTTGGAAAAAAGTTGCTCCCAGTTTGCTTATTCTTAGCTATTTGATGGTGAATATTCATCTACGCATACTTCTGGATTAGGCTCTGCAGAGCCTCGTAATTTTTCCTGTAAAAATGTTAGACAACAGTATGCCATCGCTTAGCCAATTTTTAAATGTTTTCACGAGTCTCACTAGAGTATCGAGAACGAATAAAAGTAATAATCAAGGTTTTTTATTACTCTTAAGGGGACCTCACCATCTTAATTTAAAAAAAAATGACATATTGAATTTTTTGTGTAAATGTACCTTAAATTGTTTAAATAATCAACTAAACAATTACATTAACTCAGGCATACTGTAAAAATTATCAAACAATGTTTATAAATACCACATCGTCAGGTACAATAGGTCTTCGAAAAAGTTGTCTACAAGTTAAGCATAATTTTTGTCATTTTCTAAATATTTAAAATAATTTTTGTATCAAATCGTAGACAACTTTTTTAAATTAAATTTTTTTTTTTAATTCCCATACTCGTTTCATAAACATGTGTGTATAAAGTAGATCTTTGGGAATGAGGAACGGTGGTGGAAAATGACGAACTCTTGGTGTGTGTCGCAATTAGGTTTATTCATTGCGTGTAGTCGAGTGTGGGTAGCTTAGTGGTAGTCTCTAGTGTAATTGGCGTTCTACCCTCCGACATCGGCCGTGGGAGGTTTCGTGAGCTCCGCCTCCTGTACCGACCAACCGGTCGGATCGGCAGGGGCAGAGCGTGCGCAGCCCGGGCAGTGCGTTAGCGGCGGGGTCGCCTGGCCCAAGCGGCCAGCTGTTTGCTGTTTTATTACGCCGGTAATTCTTGAGCGTCGGCACTCATCCGTGGCTATAGCAGTTATACTACGCCAGGAAAAAAAAACCCGGGTGCAAGCTAGGGTAGATCGTAAGTGTCGAGATGCGGGCGGCTGCAATAAAACATTCGAGCGCGTCTCGAACGCTTTATTGCCTCCTCGACGCGAAAGACGAATCCTCATTAAATTAGTGTTAATCCGGGTCGCGCTGTTGGAGGCACGGTCGCCTGGATCTGCGTGTGCGTGGACGCGCGCACGTGTGTGTGTCGAGTGTGCTGGCAAAGGCACAGATCCATTAAGAAAAAAGTGCCCTTCCGAAGCCCAAAACTGAAGTAAGTCTGCGGTAGCTGAAATAATTGAAATTGTGATTTTTGTTCGAAGACCTATTGTACCTGACATATGGTATTTATAAACATTGTTTGATAATTTGTACAGTATACCAGAGTTAATATAATTGTTTAATTGATTATTTAAACAATTTAAGGTACTTTTACACAAGAAATCTATATCTATTTTTTTTTTAATTTAAGGTAGTGAGGTCCCCTTAAATGAAATGAAATATGTTATTATAATAATTAATTATTCCCGTGAGAAATGAATACCTCGAAACCATAACCTATATTTGCTGTCAAGTGAGAGCGAGGCGTCTAAATGGGTGTAGTGTTCACAGTACAACTTAGTCGTTTGCTGTATACAGCTGCAGTATACGTATAACCTATACGTATACTGGTATTCATAAAAACATGTATATATGTAATTCGCTTTATAAAAGCTATTAAAAATTTGTTGAACATACTTTAATCAATATGATTCTGCACTCTTATTATTAGTTACAATATTATTAACTTGAATAATAGTGCTCTCAATTGTGTGAATAGAGATAGGCCGTTAGCGGGTTTTTGTCTAGAATCAGTCGATAAAACTACTGGACAGCCGATCTGGCGCATTTTTCGAGTACTCAGCAGAACATATCGGCAAGATGTTACCATGGTGGTCCAACATTTAAATAAGTACAGGGCAACTCCGTAGGCTCATAAACGCCGTTAAACATGCACAGAGAAACACTAAATGTGAAGGTGAAATTAAAGTTTAAGGTGCTCAAAAAGATGAACGAAAAAACGAAAAAAACTAAAAACCAAAGAAATAAGTTTTTACACTGGCTTTCCATTACGCAATATTATCTGGAAGAAAAACAATTCTGGTAAAGAAAATAACTGGAACTGTACTCGTTTGTAACAACAAAAAGGGGAAAGATCAAAAACATAAAATATTAATATAGATCGTTACATATCTTTATTGCTGCTTATTATGATTTAACCATCGCCCAAAACATCCTTTCCATACAAAGGTGTTTGTTATACATCGCGCGCTATCTTTCTTTGCGGTATTGAATGGTGTTAATCTGAACATGCGAAGGTCCTACAATAATAGTATGGGCTAAATTTATATAACTTGTCACAATCTTCTTCTGAGAGCCGAGTGGTACACTCTGAAATCATAAATTATATGATTAACTGATTATACAAAATAGTAAAAGAATTTAAACATATCTGGTTAAAATTATATCGACAATTTAAGTTATTCCACTGATCCATTGAAGGAGATTCGATAGATCTCCCGCTCACTACGCACTTTCACCCGCAATCCATGAACTACTAATTTTTACCAATTTGCACCCTTAACCAACCGCAATGATTATGGGGGTAACCTAGTAACCGCAATAATAACGGGTTACTTTTATCAGTGTCCGTGTGTGAGACAAACTTCAAAAGTATTCACAACTACAATAAAACCACATTGACGATTGCTTTGAAATTTTAAGTAATGGTGCATTCTTCAAATACAAATATGACAATAATACGCAAATTTTACACGTATCTTGTTCTGGTTTCGCTATCAAATAATCATCTTAAACTTGTCATGACTTTCTTATATTTCTAGGTATTAATTAACAAATAATCAGAGGCTTCCCTGGTAGAAATCGCAACCAATTTCAACCCAAAAATAAGCTTATAAGTGTGGAATTAGCTTATCTAAGCCAAGAATGTTGGGTTATAATTGGCTAACAGCGACATCGTTTTAACGCAAGAATAAGGTTATTTTTGCCCGTAATGTTTTTTAAGAAGAGATACGTAACCTCAAATGTAAATAATAATGCAGCAAAGCAAAAAAAAAACGCGGTAAATATTGATGAGAGAAAGTACAGTTTTGTTACTAGGGGGTTTTTGGGGTCGCTGAACAAGAATATCGCGACGGCAATACTCTCAGAAGTACCTGGTGCCCAGGGTAGACAGTATTAATGTCGTCTCCTGGAGTTTTGTTAGAATTTGAAACATAATTAGTCGAAACTTGTTACTCGAGGGTTTTCGAGGTTGATGAACACGAATATAGCGACGGCAACGCTCCCCGAGGTACCTAGTGCCCAGGGTGGGCAGTATCAACGTCGTCTCAGAGAGTTTTACGGAAAATTGTAACATAGCGACTAGAAACTCGTTACTCGGGGTTTTTTTGGGGTCGCTGAACACGAATATGAGACGAAACTTGTGACTCGGGAGTTTTCGAGGTTGCAGAACACGAATATCGTGACGGCAACGCTCCCCGATGTACCTGGTGCCCAGGATTGACAGTATCAACGTCGTTTCCTGGAGTTTCACGGAAAATAACGACATATTTCGTCGAGACTCATTGATTGGGGGTTTTTGAGGTCACTGAATACGCGTAACTGACAATAATGGCTTTCTAGCCACCTGGTGTCCAAGGTAGACATTATCAACATCGTCTCCTGGGATTATCTTAAGTATAGCACCATATCCATACTCAGTGGCCCCAGAAATCCGTGAGTAACGTATTTCACTTAATTACTATTAAATTCCCACAAAACTCCAGAAGATGACGTTGATACTATTCACCCTGGCACTAGGTACCTCAAGGAGCATTGTTGTCGCTATATTCGTGTTCTGTGCCCGCAAAAACCCCCGAGTAGCAAAACTGGACTTATTTCCATAAATATTTATGGTGTTCTTATGTATTATCTCTTTCGTTATACTTTATATAGGTTATGATCGCATTCGACGCGCATATTAACTCATTATAAGCTTAAAATTGGTTAAAAATTGGGTTATTTTTAACGAAAGAAATAAGGTTATTCTTACTAAGAAAGCCAACGCCTTCACTGAAAAAAAACAGCCATTTTAACTGATCTTGCGCCAGTAATCCGTCATTTTACGAAGACTCTCCAAAATTATCGTAGAGTTCAACAGTTTTAAAGAATCAGTTCGGTCGTTTTTGCTGATGTCCCGTGTAAGCGACCAATTTTACGAGTCGCGACTCGCTAAAACTATCAGTGGCACACCGTTGTTCTTACTAAACAGTCGTTACGGTGCAGAACGGTTAAAACTACGGGACTTTACAGCAGAAACGACTGTATTTTTTTTCAGTTTAAGCTAATTCTTCTATCAGGGTTATAATGTATTTCATTGACATAAATTATTTAACGCCATTATAATGAAGTCAACATTAAAATGAATTATACTGTTTCTTTTTCATAAAATCAGACTAAGCAATAAATTCTAAATATATTCCCAGGTACTAAATTTATCAATAATCGGTTAGTATAATTGATTATTATTAAATTAGATTACCTGGATTAGATCCGCCTCCAGCAGCTTTAGATCCGGTGTCATCAGCTAAAACTATATATAATGATATGCATACTAGTAATAAAATGAGAAGATATTTGTTTCCAAACATTTTCTACGTGCTGTACTAGAAATTAGCTTTACTAAAAAAATGATTGGAAGAACTAACAGTAACAGTCGATTCCTCTTGCTATTTATACATTGTACTATCCACATTATTATATAAGTAGTGCGAATAACTTGTTTTTTATCTACTTATTTTTCGCGGTAAAAAAATACGCTTCTTCAAAAACGAATTATAAATAATTTGCAAATAATAGTACAATGTAAGGAAAAATTTTTATTTTCTGACGAGTTCACAGCTTATTAAGTTATTAAGTTACACTACTGCAACAAAGTACCTTTTTAATGATATTAAGTATAATAAACATTGAGAGGACAATCCTAAGTTAAATACTGAGAGAGGCTGCTTGTGACCTAGCAGGTGAAAGGGCGGGAAACGCGATATCCCGCCTAGAAAAAGAAACTACATACGAAAGAAACGCGATATCAAGCCGTTAGAAGCGATCCTCTCGCACGAAAGATATCTGGCTACATCGATGATTCTAATTGCCATGCATCTTGCGTGCGCACACAAGGGGGAGAGATATAGAGAGCCATTACATAACGCTGCTCTATATATGCGTGTGTGTAATGAAAGTGCGCTGGTATACATATACGTACGTATATGTATAAGCGCGGGAGATAAGCGCGAACGCGATCAACAGTAAATTGTCCAGTGACCTGCATTGTCCCGCTTCTCTACTGCGACTCGCTCTCTCGTTGGATGTATGAGCTAGGCTGCTATGTGCACCGTGCAGATCCTCGTCTGCGATGAGCTTTCTGCAACAGCTAGCGGGCGGGACACTCTGATGCTGAATCTTCGCTTGGCACCGAGTGATTGAAGGGCTTCCAGCGGATTTTCGCTTGAAATGACTGATTTTGGTTGATAACCAATTTCGACTGGTACGAGGAAATAATTGCAACTCTTGCTTTCGTTTTTGGTGTGGCGAAATGTAAATGTGTGAAAAAATTATCATCCTTATACTGCAATCTTCTTTATTTAATTTATTGTCTGTATTGATAGGTAAAATGTGCCTGTATGAAATATAAAAAACCATATAATTAGCATCTAAATTGAGGCAAGTCTTACTTTAGATGCTAATATTGTTTTTTTTCTTCTAATTTATTCAACTATGCCTCTGCGGAAATTCAAAAAACGAGACCGTAACGCTTTTTTATCTTTCGGAAATTCTAACCTAGTTCGTTAACGTTTGTTATTATTGTCGCTACGGCAACCAATTTGCAATTCATTTATACACCGCAACTCGTTTACCAACTCCAAATATAAATAGAATAAAATTAGAATAGCAAATTTTTCGCGTAGAGCTTCAATAATCTTTTGCAAAATTTGCTTTTCCAACTTTGCAGCGACGAACATCCGTTAAAATAGAATACATTCTCGAACAGTTGAGGTCGGAGTTTCTATTAAATACAAAACTTAAATGGGATTGATGCTGGGACTGTGATTGATTGATGCAGCCGCAGAAAGCTGCAGCGAATCGGATATATGGGTCAAGCTCTCGTTGGATCTCGTTAATGACTGAAATTTTTCCTCCGATTCCAGTAATTCGCTTTTTCCGCAATAACCCAGTCGGAGCCACTCATATTAGTCTCTTCTAGCTGGTTTTATTTTTCCAATTTCTCCACAATCCACATGAGTACAGCCTGCTTACAGTCTCTACATACAAAGGCCTTTGAGGTCACGAACCTCTTTCAGTTTCATCCACAGTCCCTCTATAATTCATCTCCGCACGCTGTGCCTGGAGACAGTCATTATAGATCAACTCATCATTCGAAGTATACAACGAGGTTTTTGTCGAAAATTAAAACTAGGTCAAAGCTGAAAATCTCCGCAAAACAAAGCCTCCGACGAAAGATAAAGCCCGTCAAGCCCAGCGTCTTCCTCCTTTCCCCCCGACGAACCCCATCGAATCTTCCCCTCGAGCCTCCGTCACGCCCCACATTCCAGGGACATGATAAATAGCGAGCTCAAAAGTCAAAGAAGCTCCTCCCGGACGCGACGACGAGAACGATTAAGTGCGCTCGCTGCGGATGACGCAGCAAATTGATTTACGAGTTGGCGACTCGAAAAGACAGAGTCCCGCGTCGGGCTAACGACTAGACTGGTCAGACGTTATGGAAGATGTTATGTATATATAGTGAGAGAGTCGACGAGCCGATGCAATTTCCATGCAATCAAACGGCAAACACGCGGCAAAGGCGTGCAAATTCCCCAAATGCGAAGATCGAGAGCTGCTACTGCCCCTCTGTGCTATGTGTGTGTGTGTGTACAGGTATATAATCGTGTATGCGCCAGCGAGATCTCGTTAAGGTGGGTGGAGAGAGAGGAAATATTAATGGCTCTCGGGCCGAGCGCAGCAGAACTCGAGGACTCGGAGCTTCTGAGGTGGCGACAATTTTGAGAGGTTGCAAGCTATTGTTCTTGGGTAATTGAGGGGAGGAGTTGCTGCGGGGGGAGTCGAAAAATCAAATTTGTAGCTGTTGCGGGATTGTAAGTTCATTGAGCGATGAATGGACGAAACTCGATCTTGGCGAATTTGAGAGTTAGGGGAGGCCCGCCTAGGATGATCAACACGAAATCAGCAGTGACAAAGCTGGGTTATAGTGCGATTGCAGAAATAAATAAACAATAATATGAATGGTTAAAATAAAGGATTCACTTACATGAAGTGCAAAATTACTATAAGTAAAATGAGAAAGTTACTGTTTATACTAAATAAAAAAAAAAAATAACAACTAAACATCTTATAATTTGCACTTAGTGTACGTGCCCTACCCTTCATACAGAGCGAATTTTTTACTCTTGTTACTTCAATCCTCTTTTAAACAGTGATACTGGAAAATTTAAGCCAAAAACAGATTGGTTGATTCTGATCCAGAAATGTGATTGGTTAATGGCGGCGCAGTACCTAATACCTAAAAACTTACCACGATTGATTGTTTTAATGGCGCTAAATTAAAAAATTCTAACCTTGAAATGTAGCGCTCTGAGCGCGGTTGAATGCACCAAGTGCAAACAAAAATACATATTTTGTTTTTAACTTTTTTGTTTTTTAGCATTCTGATTACTAGTGCAATCACTTATAATGTAACAAATAAGTTATTTATTTGTTTATTTTTCTACTTTTGTTTAAATTGCATATCATATTGTGGTAAGATAAACGGAAAAGTGCCTCTGCGGTGGGGAGAATGTCAGTCCAAAACTGTTTACTTTTAGGGCTTCTCGAGCTTGCCCTTAATAGGTATTATTAATTTTGTATGCTCATGAGCACAAATCATTAAAAAGAATAATTGTTAGTCTTTGTAAAACGGATTCCGTTAATGGAATGTGTGAAAGTGCAATCTGGCATCCAAAAATTAAATCGCACCTATCAATTTTCAAATATTTGTTTTTATTTTGATTATCACGCACATACAGCTAATCCAATATAGATGAAATGTTAATCGAAATTTCTATAATAAATATATAATAAATAAACCCTCAATCATTAAAAATAATGGTGAAAAATTATATAAACTTTAAAAAAGCATCTATTTTTGTTATACTTTTTCTATACTTTGAACTTAGCGATGATCTGCATTTTCCGTTACCCTCTCCCAACATTCAGTATAATTCCGGTGAACAAATGACTACTTTTCATGATTAGTACGTGATATTAATGAATGCACCAAACCGGATAGTCATTTGAGTTTACGTTGCTATGCCAAGTTTTTTTAAGTGTCAGCATCACACGAAAAACCGAAAAATACTTTGTCCAATAAGCGCGTTCCTAAGAAAAAATTAGTCGTATGTTTGGTACTAGTTGTATAGAATCTCAGTTCAGTCGTCAATTAACGCAACCTCTTTTGCAAAATTCGTCGTTGTTTCCTTGAGGTCACATAAAAAAAAGAATCCGATATGACGAAACTCGAATCGCGCCTATCAGACGTTAAAAAGCGATTATTAATTATCACCACGACCCTGCATTTTTTTAAACAAATTTCATCGCGAACGAAATATCAAAAAGAAACTGCGTTGACGGCAATGGCAACCAGCAGCGGCCGCGGCGAAACGAGCAAATAGATTAGCCCGCACTCTCTGTCAAACAGCGCTAAGTGCGCCCGCAAATGCGTCGAATAATCGAGCCGTAAAAAGAGCAGCGCGCACATACTGTGTGTATATACGTATATACTCGCGCCCTGGCTTACAGATAGCGATGAGCTCTCTGGCGTAAATTCGTTCGTTATTTCCGGTCAGTTGCACCCGGAAACCGATATGTTCGAATAAAAGTTCTAATGGAACGTGTGTGCGAGCTCGTGTTATTTTTCGGCTCTGTAGGCAAAATTTACGCGCGTAATTATCGAGCAACCTACTGTACAGCGAGAGTGAGAGAGCCCGTTATTTCCACGGTAATGAGAATAAGAGGGAGCTTCTCGCTAATTCCTTCGTTTATTTTTCACCAACGAGTGTTTGCATTTACACCGTTCGAGTATCGCGAGTAAGCAAACAGGCGCATTTTATGCGATGCGCGTTGGGATAATTCATACTCGTATCGTTTTAATCAGAGAGAATGTTCACTCGAGAAACGGAGAAAAAGCCGGCCAATCACACCAAAACACTCGAGGCAATCAACGGAATCGCTCTAACGATCAATTACGAAAATCCTCGTCGGATATTCTGATCGAGCATTTTGGTCGGGAAAGAGAGTTCAGTTCATCAGGCATTCATTTGCTTTCTCCATCTCTCTGAACAATCGACGACGTGTCATCTGAAATTCCGAGTAGTCCCACTCTCTCGCAGCTGGCCAAATAATTTCCCGGTCCGCGCGTCGATGGTCCTGCATATATAAATCCTCGTTAGAAGATTCTTACGTATCCCCAAATTGAAAGCCGCCTCCAGTCCGCAACTACCGTTCTGAGGGTCGTCGATAAATCGGAATCGGCCGCACGTAGTTTCGAGTACGCGCCGCGCGATGGCCCATTCGCACGACGGGGATATGGCCGACGCTGCTGCGTAGAATGGAAATGACCCTTTTTGCGCGTAGCTCACTGCGACCGCTGCGTGTTCCACTATAGGTATACTCGCTCTTTTCAGTTATTTTTGGGAAAATGGAATGTTTTTTTCGAGGCTGGATTGTAGAACAGGAATGTTTTAGTCGGAATTAAATGGATTTTTTTATGTCGTTGTTGAGAGGAAAAATGCGCGAATAAGGGGTTGGAAAAATGAACTTTTGGTTGTTTATTTCGTGTTACGAGTTGTTTCATTTTTAAACGGATTTCTCTTATGTAATGCAAAAACTGCGCGCTTCGTGGGTTTGTTTTTATTATGTAAATTTATAAGCCAATAACCGAAATATTGTGACTTAGTGTGAATACTTTTTTATTAAATAATTTTATCATAAATTCGAAAATCATTATAACGATATCAATATTTATAACGTTTTTTCATTAATTTTTATGTAATTTGACATTGATATAATATTAATTCATATTTTTATCGTTCTATAAATTACATTTTGATGCCCGCATGATTCGAGTATCACATTCATAGGTTAGGAAAGTATCACTTTCATTTTCATGCCAAATAACTTTTTAATTAGTTCGACTTCCCACGTTTTTCTTTGGTTCATTGTAATTGCCGAAAATCATTCCTTTACATCCCAATTCTGCAGTTTGATCTGTAACGTTTGTGTAAGCTAATCTGAATATCAACCTGTTTAGCCATACAACCTTCATAAGCTCTGCGTTAAAATAAGAATTTTCAAATAACATTTTCTCGAAATATTGGTCAGTAACCAGGTCGGAAATCTTTGGACAAGGTGTAATTAATGTTTTAAAATAGCCTGCAGAAAATTTTATTTGGATATTTAGTGATTTGTTTTTTAGACTATCTATCTTGATATCTGAGTTTGCAAACGGGGAAAGTTGATATTTCTCGTAGTATGAAAAAACTTATAATTAAAAAAAAAAATTATTAAAAATGGTCGCATGAATGAAAAGTTTTTCGTCCCAAATATAGGTTTAATTCAACTCAATCAAATCAAATCCAACAAAAATCGTTTGAGACAAATGTCTTTAAACGTTCCCAAAAAGGCATCCACCTTCCCATTATCAAATCGTACCGGACTCATTACTACTGCGTGACCATCGAGTATAGCCCGCTCCACAAATCCCTCTTTGACGCTTTTAAGGGCAGTGGCTATGCTCCGCTCGTTCGGAAGAATATCCGGCGCGGTAAGCTGGAAAGTTTCTCTCGGTCTGTCATTGCCTTTGTGTTATATTCACTGCTCGAGTTCGCCAGTGCGTGACTTATAAATACGTAATTTATCAGGGGAGAGGGAGAAAACAAGATTCTCCAAATTTATGGCCAACTTTCTTCAGCCCTTCACTGTTTGAGAGTTTTGTTATATGATATTTTATCAACAAGGCCGAACTTGCGATTGACGTGCGGCGGATACAAAGGAGACGCTTAAAATTTATGCGGATATGTGTGTATCGTGGAGTCTTGATGAGGTTCATGAACTTGGTACCCAGAATTATAAATCTTAACTTTATGATAATTCCGCTTTGATAAACCGTCTGCGCGTTAAAAATTATAAACAAAATAATCAGTAACATTTGTCTGCGCGTGTCCTTGTTTTTGAGAAAAATCAAAATTAAAATTCGGTGCTGCCGAGCCAGCACCCAAAAATGAAATCCGCTCAAAAACGAGGACACGCGCAGACTAATGTTACTGATTATTTTGTTTATAATTTTTGACGCGCAGACGATTTATCCAAACTAAATTATTATAAAGTTAGAATTTATAATTCTGGGTGCCAAGTTCGTGAACCTGTCGTGATGTGTTTGGCAAGGGAGAGAAATGTATGCCAGAAGTTTCTAGCTCTGTGTCCGATACGGCCACTCGAGCGATATGAATACATACCTGTATGGTAGGTTAGGAAATAAATCAATCGCCTTAAGAGGATATTAGAAGCACGGGACATCCGTGAATTGATATTCCGGAAAGAGCATTGGTATGCAATCGCATCAGCGGCAGTAATGTATCCTGTCTGACCTCATCACTCCGTTACTACTAATTTAATAGCTTCGTTTCAAATGATTTAATTAATCTTACTCTATAGAATACATGATAAGTTTTACTGCGAAATGTCTACGTATTACGTTTGATAACCTCAAAAAGTGAAAATTGAGAAAATATAATAACAAGCGGTGTATATCATTATATTATCGTAGGAATCTCGAGCTTTTCAATTAAAAATTTGAAGCTTATATAATATACCAAACATTGTTATTGTAAAAACGCTGTTGAAGGTCCAAATTGAAAAGCTAATTTATAAGTAATAATAATTTTAGATAAAGAAATCGAACTCTATGTGACAAAAAAATTTAATACAGACGACATTTGACTCTGTTTTTGAGGTTTATTGCACATATTTTTTATTATGCCAATTAATTATTATGCATAGAGGTACCCATCGATCGTTTTCAAAAGCAATTTGAATTCATCAAATATTAGTTTTCTCATACAAAAATTTGCAACAGAAACTGTTTCTTAATTCAATAATTATTTGCAAATTAAAACGAGGAAAATGTGATTCTCCATAAGACTTCATGTAAAAATGGAAAAAATACTTTTATTAATATCTCGTCTTAACGGTATCCAAATGACTCAAAATTTTGCATATCTACGTGTGTGAATTTTTCCCCCGAATCTGTTTGTTATTTCTAAATCAGATGAAGCTCCTTAATTTTGATGTATATACGTACGTATGGACCGCTAGATTGATACTAATTACCAAAACAAAGCAGTTTTGGACTGGATCTTTCGTCGCCGCCTAAGCTCTCGATGTCTGTTGCAGGTGAAAATAGATTTCGTACAGGCAATTTCCTATTTCCTTCATAACAGTATGCGCGCCGAGTCTAGATATAAGGCTGTGCCATCCTTGCTAAAACTGCTTTGTTTTGGCTTGCTGCTTTGACCGCTCATGATATAACTGCGTGCGAAGCGCGGCCAAAGTCACTAAGTAATCGCATAAAAAAACTAATCCAGTCCTTAAAAATGAATAATCAATGAAAACCCAGGCCTTCTCCGACAAGCTTCCTAACAAAGCTCAAAGCTCCGGCGATTTCCCGTAGATTTACCCTTTTATCCGACATCGCGACAGTTTTATTTCTCAACGACGGTCCAGCCCGTCTTTACCGCCGCAGCAGCTTTTACGCAGAGCAGCTCACTTTTCCTTTGAAGTCACCGCTCCCGCGCTTTTCCTCCTTTTTTTCTTTTCTACAAAAAACGCTACGGCTCTTTATAAAACAGCGACACCCCTGTTCGCGCAGAAATTTAATTTTCCATCGAGCTGCACCGCACAGAGCGTGATATTTTCAATGGGATTTTTCTCTCCTCCGTGCCGAAATCGACGCGTCAATCTAAGTATCGCGTGCGCGAAGGATCAAGCGATGCGTGTCGGCGATATTATTTTTGCAGGCTGCGGGCGCATTCGTCGCTTTTGTGGGTTATTTCGTATAAAAGCGTGTGCGCTGGTGTTATTATGTCGTTGCGCCTTCGTAGCTGTCGACCTTTCTCCTCTAGTCGGCGAGATAACGTCGCGAATTGCGCGTCGCGAAACGGTGTGTGTATGTTTTTGATAAAGCTCCTGTTTGCCTTCCATTCCGCTCGATAATTTCCGACCATCAGCTGCGGGTATTGCCAAGGTTCATTCTTTTTCGCTATGCTCGCGCGCGCGTTGTTATATTTATGCTTTTTGCTCGCGCTGTCTTTCGCGTCGCGGTTATAAATATGCGCGCGCTGTTTATTATCCGGAAGCGCATAAAAAAAGGAATATTAAAAAGCCACGGTGTGACAGTAGTAAGACCCGGTGCTGCTGCTACTGCTTATGACCTAGAAACGCTTTTTATGCATTTGTTTGTGCCTTTATTGTTATTACCCTTTGCTTTTTCCCTCCGACTCCTGATTGCGCGTGAGGCGACTAACTCGATTCTCATCGTTGTGGTTGATGTGCGTCATTTGCAACGTCAGCCGTACAGAAGAAGCTTATTAGGCTCGAAAAAAATATTAGCTTTTTCAAAGAGAGACACCAAATTTTCCAAAACTGGAAGATCGCGAAAAGTTTTCCGAAAAAATAAGATTAAACCGAAACACACACAGGCTCGCGTGAAATATTCCACATTCGGCTCGTTTGCGCGCATATAGCTGGCAGCTGCAGAAAATTGTATCAATTATTAATGACCACCACGGCCATCACATTTGAGAGCAGCTGAAGGTGAAACTTTAATTAATTTTGCGTTCGTTTGTTTTTCCAGAACTCGACACGATGCTCTACGGATACACCAACAGCATATATGTCCTGGACCACACGCCCGAGTCCCTGCCAGTACGTACAAACATCATCGTATTATATCAATGCTTTCGGCACATGTATCATATACATATAATACCTGTTTCGACTCGTCAGCACAGGCAAAACGCCGAAAATTTCGACGCAGGGAAGCGACGAGAGTAGAGTTTTGGTTAATTAAAGTCAGAGAGCCAATTCGCGTATCCGAAACTTAATTAAACTTCCCAACGGCGACATGAGCTCGGATTGGTATTAGCATTTGCTTTGGCCAAAGAACGCCGGCGTTGATTTCAATTTGCAATAAAGAACCTGCAAAAAGTCAAAAGCTCGAGGGTAATTGGCACGTGCTTCGCGACTGTGATGCGCGTATTTGCTAAGCGACGCCGCGCATACATTGTACTCGTCCTAGCGATTATTTTCTGAGAATCGCCGGATAGTCGGGGTATAATTGTTACAAGTTTTCGCGATTTTGTGGAACTAATTTTTCGCGGGCTAGCCACGTGTAGTAGAATTATTATCGAATGGCGTGACACACCGGAGGCTAATTACTTCTCCGCAATTAGAGTTATATCAATAGCGTTGAACTCGTCCTATAGGATAGATATATCTACGTTAATCTACTATTGGAAAGATATGCGTCGAGCGCATGTTATAAATTAAAAGATATCGGCCCAAAAAGCAATTTTCGGGAAGTTTAATAGTCGAGTGTGTCCGCTCTCCTCAATTATCCCCGTCCGCGCGCGTATATTTTCAATTTCCCGTGGAAAAAAAAAATTTCACCTCTCCGCCCCGTCGCTATACTTCGAGCCATCAATTTTTCGAGCGCGCAGCTATTAATGAATTTATAAATGCGTCCCGAAAAAGCCGGCCGAAAGCGAGCGGCAGCAGAAAACTCAATTAGAGCTGCAGCAGTGGCTAAGCCGTTCATATGGTCGCGGCAATCAGTGCGCGCTTCATCGCAGCAGCAGTAGCGCCAGGTATGACACTCGATCGTCTATCTGTATATAGCGCAGTAGCTTCGCGTGGGTGTTACGTAGGCCGGGGGTATAGAGAGAGAAGCTACTGCATAGGCTATGCAAATCTCGTGGAACGTCCCGGGGACGGACACGTGTTGTGCGTTTGCTTAAGCGGCCGAATCAGCGAGGCATTGTGCAGTGTAGGACACTTATTACCCGCTGATGTGGGCTATTGTTGCGAGATGTTTTTCTTTTCCCTCAAAAGTCGCATCACATCGTCTGGTTATTGGATCGCGAGAATCTACTTTAATTCGTATCCGTATACGCTCGGTTGTCTTTAATGAGGCGTTATGGGTTTCTCTATATTCGTTTGCTTTGCTTGCACTGGATAACGAGCCGTTAAATTTTTATGCGAATTTGCGGAGAACGAGACGGAGGGGAAATTTCAGTGGAACAGGCGTGAAAAGTAATCCGTTTTTACGAGTTCCATCGCAGTGTTTGTTAAATCGGAAATTTAATAAAATCGTAAATTCTTTATCGGCGAATTTTAGAGCCTGCCCAGCGCTAAGGTCTCGCTGATTAAAATTTATACCAATGTGAAGTTGTACCACGAATCCGAATGAAATGATTTTGGAATGAATGAATGAATTAATTAATTTGCGTTATCGAGAGTATTGTAAATTGAAGTTAAAAATAATCCCTTGTATTGGTTGTAGCGAATTTTGGAGTGTATGCGTAAATTAGTTCTCGCTCGAATTTCATTCATCATGTATCGCATTCAATATTAACCATGTAATTCCGAGCATAGGCTCTTATCATAAATTCCACTACAGCTTTTTTCCTCCGAGTGATCAATCTCCATTACCCGAGGGTATGGCAATATTTTCTCCTAAATCAATTTTCAGGGTTTTCCCCTATTACTCCCTTATCTCTATCCTTTTAATCTTAATACGACCCACCAACTTGTTACAACATCAAACATCCATCGCTCTTGCAAGCTCCAAAAAAGCTCTCCGCGATACAACATTTTTATTCCTATCTCTAAACGGAGACTTTATCCGATTTCGACGCTAACTAACAGAAACAGAACACTTCCAACTCATCGAAGCGAATACGTTTCATTGCAATAATCAACACGAGCTTATAGTGAAAAGTATCTTAATTCTACACACGCACTTTGCACTCGCATACAGAAGTGTGCGTTAAATGCCAATTGATTGCTTTCTGATTGCATCGCTCGCGCGCAACCTCATCTTCGTATGTTTGTTCTGATGCTTTTCAAATCGACGATTAAAGGGAAAATCGTTACGCCCAGATGAAAAAGCGAAACACGACTTCGCCGCGCGTGAAATGTGTATTAAAAAAAAGAAAAAAAGGGAAGGAAGGCGCGTACACTCGGTTATTGGAGTAAAAGAGATTTATAACGGCAATATCGCGCGGGCTGCGGAAGCCAAGTCGTCGGTCGCTACTGTAATCGAAATCAGTCGTCGACGTGCGGCTGCAGCGGCAGCAGCAGCCACCGAGGCGTGTACGTCGCTGCGGATGGTTTTTGATGTCCGCGCGGTATATGCGGGCTTATATCCCTTTTTTCCGGAGGCTTTATTGCGTTTATGCGGGATCAGGCTTTTGTAATGGATTTTTCTCCGCACCTTTGTGTCTTGGATAAGGTTTTTTTTTATTAGGATTCCATATTTATAAATTTTTCTATAACGAGACAGTGACAACGATATGACGACCCCCTGTCTTCTCACGGACTGTACCTCGTACGGCGCAGGTCGTTACGAGAGATGGCAAGAGACGTGTACTACCCGCTGAAAAGTTTGAAAACGAAAACAACGGCTGTTATTTTCTGCGCGCAGCGTGTTCCGCTGCGCTTCATTATTTCACAAAATACACAGCGTCCGAAGAAAGTTTTTCCGAAGCGTTTCTTGAGCGCAGCTCGTCCTTCCCAACTTTATGCACCGACCCTGTATAAGCTATTACGGCCATTCGAAGAGGAACAATCGGTAATAAAAATAAATAAACCGAAGCACCCTCAAAAAAAAGAATCGTCCCACACGCGTCGAAACATAACAATTAAGCCGAGGCTTTTTCGCGTCTGCGGCGTCGATAGGAACGTTTTAACGAGGCCAAACAATCATTGTTTACCGTCGGTTTAATAAGGGGGTCGGCCGGTCCCGGAGCGTATCGGTCGAGCTGGAATTTACGAGACCTCGAAGGGTCGTCCCGGCCAATCCTCCGGAGAGTAATTCGCAGCTGCGCGTCTTTTTCAATTTGCGCCCGGGCATAGCCTCGATAAAAGAGCGACTCCGATAACGAACGAGATTTATGCGGAAGCGCCGAGAATGGAAAGTTACATCGCGGAAGGAAAGTTTCGATCTGACGACGGGCTGTGCTGGCTAATGTCGCGTGTGTACAGGGGGGCGCGTTTCTCTTATCTATATCTGTATGGTGGTCTCAGAGCCTTGGGGGGTCGACGTTTTTCGAGCGATTGTTTTTTCATAATTTAGTTGCGCCGGATTGCGTGATGCCCAGTGTGAATATTTTATTTTTGTAAAGGCTAATGGTGGAACAACTCGCTGTCCTACTACTGATGAGATAGTCAGTGATAGATAACCCTAATCAATTACTGATAAAACTTTTCTTGTTTTCTACAAATAGATTGAATGCTCTCGAAACCGCAATCAAATCCGTGTAAATAAAGTATCGAACCCACCGAATATCCGAATAAATAGGAAATATTTCTCGAGCAAGAAATCAATTTCCTCTCTCATAACGCCCTCTTTGAAAACTTGGCGCAGCCTAATACATATAACGAGAAAAAGTCGTCTCATACAGGGCGAGAGCAACGAGGGAGAAAAAACCTTATTTCGCGAAATGTGTCGCTCAGCTCTCGCGCAGACTTTTCTGTCGTCCAAAACGGCCGCCTGATGGGAAATAGATAACAGGGCCCGCCGAGAAACGGTCAGAGATTACGACGAGCATCAGCCAACCCTCGTAGGTCACGTTTTCTCGGCAGCAGCCATCCGCAGGGACGACCGGCCACACACACACACATGTCCGCCTGTAGAACCGCACTGCGGAAAGTTTTTCGAAGCCTCGAAAATGATAATAATAACAATAATTATGATTGATGGTCGCTTAAGAAATCTCCTTCGGTCGCGTATAATAAGTCGAAGGTCTGGCTTTTTCCACCGACAGCAGTCGATCAGTTTGCGGGAAAATCTTTCGAAAATCGGTAAAAAGGCCGTCGTCGCCAGTCTACTCGGGAAATGGATCTTTTTATTGCGATGTATCGGGCTTTTTATCGGCCTTCTCTTCCAGCAAGAGTAGAGGACGGAAATTAATGCTAAATTTTCACGCTCGAGATGTCACCTATATATCTCTCTTCAGTTTTCCGAGCGTATAAGGAGCCAAGATAAAACAGCGTAGGAATAAATATCAGGACATTCTGAATTAATCGTACGTCGAGAGAGACGGCTGAATTAATTCTTTCGGCTAATTGAATGCGAAGTCGAGGGGATATTATTCAAGCCGGTGAGCAGGAGAATTATCGCTCTGTCGCCGCTTTTATCGTCGAATTTTCAAACGCGCGCGAGTAAAATAGCCTTTGTGCCGCGCGGCAGCAGGCAAAACGATCATAATAATTGCAACGCGTGTATTGCACGTGCACACACACACACACACACACACTCGGAGGCAAGAGGAAACAAAGCCGAGCTTCGTCGCTCCCTCTCGAGGGGGGGGGGGGGGGGGGGAAATCTCGGCCAGAATCGCTCCTCGCACTAGAAGTCAAGAAAGCAGGAAAACGCGGTAATTTCCCGGAGAGCAGCCGTCGCGTCGCCGTCGCTAGCGACAAAACATCCGCTGAAAAGTGCGCTGAAAGAACACTCTTCTCGTGCAAGCTGTGTGCGTGCGTGAGTGTGTGTAGCTACACGTGCACACGAGTCTTCCGCCTCTCTAGAGCACAGCAGCGGTCGAGTGCGCCAGTTTTGCGACACCACTCACTCACCGGCAGAGGCAAGCTTTCGCGTCGTCGTCGTGTGTCCGTGAGAGAGAGAAAAAAATGCCTCCTCGCCGATTCTCTTTGACGTGTCGTCGGCAGCACGCGCTTTTGGAACACACTGTGCTCCATATACCGCGCGTGTCTTGGCTCGAGGCGTCCCGTGGAAATTCGAGCGACAAAGCGCCCACTTCTCCTATACACGTACACTCGCAAACGTCAGGCCCAGAGGCGAGGGGGACTGCTGCCTGCCAGCCTCTTCCGCCGCGCGTGTTGGCGTTTCGCCTTCGTTAGAAATAATTCGCGCGCCTGTAGCCCCCGGCCCTCCGCGCGCGACGTCTGTGCATTGTACGAGTGCATTACACATACATCTCGGGCGACGTGTGCGCGGATGCGCCCAAGGCGCTCGAGAGTTTCAATGGGCGAGTGTGTGCCCACTGCAGAAAGTTCACCGGTGGACGCTGCTGCAGCCGGGAGAGAGAGAGAGAGAGAGAAGTCAAAAGCCGGGGTGACGCTCCGGAGAGATTACCGTTGCAAAATTATGAGCCGCTGAGGATTTTTGTTGCGCCGACGGTTGTCCAGTGATTATATTTCTGCTTGAAATTCTCCTCCCTTATCCGAGCTCGCTCCCTGCGAATTATATAATCCGGAGAAGGCCGAGGAGTGTAGAATATTTATGCGAAGGCGCAGGGAGGAAAAAAATTCGAGGAAAATCCAGGGTTATCCGAGAGGCGAAAAATATGGAGGGCTCGGGATTTTCAGCGGCGGGGCGGCATCGTCGATATAACCCGGCGTGAACTTATACGCGAGAGCGAGTGTAAGAAAGCGAGCGAGCGAAAGAAAGCGGGACGAGCTTTCGCTCGGGGAAAAATAGTATCTTGGATATATATTCCTTCTCCCTCTCGCGCTCTCACGTGCTGCTGCTGCGCCGCCGAGTTTCCTCGTTAAAAGAATAATGCCTTTTATAGTAACGAGCTTTCCACAAGACGTAAAGCTCGACGAGACGTCGAAGAATAGCGCGTCGGAGGGAAAATTCGCCTTAAATATAGAAGGCATCGACGCCTCTCTTTCTCTCTCTCTCTCTCTCTTTCTCTCTATCTACCCTGAACGGCAGCGATTGTAGAATAAAAATTTCCGCCCTTGTAATTCGATCGCTCTCTCGGCCTGTGCCCGCTTTTCGCGCGTATCTTTGAGAAGAAAGATAAAAGGTTCTAGTTGGGGGAGGAGGAGAAGAAATCTCCAATAACATTTTCGCTTTAACGGCGATACCAGGCGATGATCTCGATACAAAGTGCTTTTTTAGCCGTTTTCTTTCCTTCTTCGGCTCACAAATTTTATCGTCATTTGTCGAAATTACTATACTCGACGATCGATTTCGTCATCGTAGACTTTTTTGACCGGGAATAAATTTGTCGACGATGTTGGGATTATCACTGACGTCGGTTTGTTTTATGGGGGAAATTTTTGGGGAAAAGCAAATAGAATGTCTATTATTTTGACAAAAAAAAAATTCGAGACAGTGATCTGTCTTAAAAAAGCTTAACACCTGGATTACTTATAGTGAGATTTAAAGTTACGAATTAATGTTACTATCACTGGAAACACCCCTAACCTTTTATATTCCCTTCCCAGGACATGGATATGCTGCAGCTGTTCGCCTCACCAGCAGGTAGGGCACTGGTGCGCTCGTCGAGGGACGAGCACCACAGTCGCCAACAGCGAGGCTCCTCAACGTCGACCTCCTCGCTGAGTCGAGACCTTGGCTGCAGCTCGACGGCCACGACGACGATGGATCGGACGAGACGCAACCGGGATGACGACTCGGGCGCCGGAAGCTCCAAGCGGTCGAGCGGTATCGTCAGCGCGCCCACCTCGCCCCCGGCTCGCCAGCGCAAGTCCAGCACCGAGCTCTACAAGGAGGCCGTCGAGATTCTCGGGCTCACCTGTACCCTCAGCGATAGCTGTCGGTGCATCGACTGCCAGGTGAGCATCGCAGGAGTGAAATTTAAAAAATTGGGTTCAACACTCACGTTGCGACGAGAACGGTCGTGGCTTCCCAGCGCCTCTGTAACATCTGGAAAAGAAAAAGGAGAGATTATTACAATGACCGAATTTTCCGGCATGTCGTTGAACGTTGTTATCGCGTAGAATGAAGGAGGCTTTTCGTCCCCGAGGTACACCCGAGTTCGGATTTAATTTCAAGCTTTGAGTTCAATTTTGAATCCCTCGAACTGTAATAAGTTTACGCTCTGCCAGCTCGCAACAGGCTATGAATTATTTCATGACAATGAATAATAACTCTCGCGTCCACGGTGAAATTTGTCGCGAATTGAATAATCGCGCCAGACCGTCGTAATTCGAGTTCTCGTTAAAATTTCAGTTCACCCTCGTATTTTGAATCTTCTTTCCGAAGTACAATAACTGAAATATTTTAATTAAAATCAATTATGCTGCGGGGCTTCAGCTGTGCCAAAAGAGCAACGACGGGAGCACGACTTTTACACTCCCTTAAGCTTTCAAAGGTCCTCAGGCACATTGGATTTTCTCCAGATACCAACCCTTAGGGGGTGAAACTGAGCGCTCTGCTTGAGTCGACAAAAATTACAATGAAAATTTCAAAAGCTTTTTTTCTGCCTTGAAAATAAAGAGAAAGAATACTGCGAGGAGCGTCGAGGCGGTGAAAAGCGTAATTGATTGCTTTCGAATATGATTTAATTAATTAATCGAATCACACAGAGTATTATTTATTAATATTATTTATTAAATATGGAAACGAGACGGTTGACGCTTCGTTAAATATCTGAAAAATGTTAATACCCAATTATACATCGCTGCGCGTATGTAAACGTATACAAGCGAAAATGTCGGTACACATAGGCGCGCGCACGCGAGCTAACATCTGCTCGGTAGGCTAATAGTCGAGCAAATAACGCACTAAAAACGTCAGGAATTTTCGTGACATAGTGTGGATTAATTACTTGTTTGAAAATGCATTATTGTATAAATAATAAGCATTTTAAAACTGCATTCCAAGGAGACACTAAATAAAAAATTTACAACTCGGTAAATATTGATGGAAATGAGTCCAATTTTGCTACTCGGGGGTTTTGGGGCCTCTGAACACGAATATGGCAACGGCAACGGCCTCCGAGGTACCTGGTGCCCAGGGTAGACCGCATGAACGTCGTCTGCAAGGATTTTACGGAAAATTGTAACATAGCGACTAGAAACTCGTTACTCGGGGGTTTTTGGGGTCGCTGAACACTAATATGAGACGAAACTTGTGTCTCAGTGGTTTTCGAGGTCGCAGAACACGAATATCGTGACGGCAACGCTCCTTGATGTACCTGGTGCCCAGGGTTGACAGTACGAACGTCGCCTCCGAGAGTTTCACGGAAAATTAACAACATATTTGGTCGAGACTCGTTACTCGAGGGTTTTCGAGGTCGCTGAACACGAATATAGCAACGGCAAAGTCCTCCTGGGTACCTGGTGCCCAAGATAGGCAGTATCAATGTCGTCTCCGAGAAGTATCTTGAGTAAAACACCATAGCCATGTTCAGTGACTCGAGTAGCAAAACTGGACTCATTTCTATCAATATTTACGGACTTGTAAATTTTTTATTTAGTGTCTCCTCGGAATGCAGTTTTAAAATGCTTATTATTTATGCAATAATGGATTTTCGCTCTGACTAATCGAATGCAAAAAACCGCATTACGATCCGTCTTACTGCTCAAAAAATTGACAGTCCATTGCTTCATTTCCTCGACTATAAGGTAAAATTACGTGTCACGAAAACTTTATCCCGGGGAATAAACTGATTAAATATTAACAGGCTCGAGTATATTTAGCCGTGTTTATATTTTGGTAATCGGGCCGCGCGCACTCGAGTTAAAAATACTTTTTGTTTTCAAAGAGCGCACACTCTCAATGTTTTATCGCCCCCCTTTCCCGCGGAGCAACTAATACGCTCTCTTTTTTCCGCATCGCGTGAAACACACGCCGCATAACGAGATTCCCGGGAACGGCTGCCGATGCGGGGGCGCTAATCAAAAGGCAATTTTTGACTATTGCGCAAAGCCGATAATCGGAAATCGATTTCCCTTCAACTCCATTAGCCCGGCGGTATATGTGCACACAGGGAGAGGAAAGTCAAAAAGCATATGGTAATCCGATCGATCCTGTTCACAGAGCAACTACTTCGACTACGAGGACGAGTGCGGGGAAGCGCGGACGGAACTGGCAGCCGGAACGCCCATATTACTGGACCACGCGCTGACGCATCCGCTGGCCTGTTCCATTCAGTAGCGGCCGATCGGCTGGACACCACTGCTCCCGACGTCAAAAACGGCTCTGCGGACTCAACGTCACGTCCCGGCTACTGCTGCCGCTGAATTTTCGAATCGAGAGCTTGGTGATATATATTCTAAAGTGCAGACTTGCTGTATATGATTTGCGATCGATGCTGAGCCCGCGGGGTGCAGCGATGAACGAACAAAGAAACTATTTTTAACGGAGATCGGCTTAATTATACCTTGATTACTCCATTGCTTTGTGTGCGTATATCTTAGTTGTGTGTACATCGCCGGAGGTAAACGAGCCTAACGGATCAGAGCTTATTTAATTGAAGTTTCAGTAAATGATTGGTATCATACACTCGTGTGTAGAGAAAAATTCAAAAGTTGCCTTGCGAGCCTGGTTTTCACGATATGGGTGATTTTTATTTCCCTCTCACTCGAAATTAGGCAACTTCAAAGTGAAAAATAAAAGGAAAGTGTAAGATAGGAAGGTATAAGCACATTCTTCGAGTCGACGTTTATGCGCATTAGTTTTTGTGTCTTCTCGTCGAAGCGAAAATAAACGAGGGACAGAGAGTGCTATATAGCATCCGTTGTTTTTTTATATTTAGACGAGTAATTAACAAAAATATAATATACAGCAGTCGTAGAGCTTTTCAGTACGAGAAAAAAAAATTGCATAATCAAACAGTGTCAAACAAGGGTTCGTTGATCACTACATTTTTCATGTGTCATTCTCGCCTCGTTGCGGCACACTAATGCATAAGTATAAGTACCGCCAGTATATATCGTACGACGTAATAGCGAAAATTATTCTCATATAAATTCGTCATCCGTGTTACTCGCCAAACACACAAGCATCTCAAAAGAGTCTTCTTGGTACATATTTCAAATTCGAGGATACTTTTCTTTCGACAGCTCTTTCATCTCATTCATGTTTTCATTCACACTCGGTCATGACATGCGTTTTTGCCGCGATATTTATTTATGGAAATTGTAAACGCAATACCGCATATCGATTATCGTCGCGCTTTACGTAAATCGTCCTCGAATTTCGTTCATGTCATTTCGACGTTAACTCGATTGGTAAAAAATACACTAGATATATTAAACGCGAAATCAAAACGAATGAAAATTGAAGTTGAGACCGAATGAATCGGCGTGAATGCGCGCTTCAAGTATTATTATCGTTATAATTTCGATGCATCATCCGCGATCATAACGCGATAGCGCAAAACGATTTTGTATGTGCTCCTGCTATCTTTCACATATAAAGAATTCTGTATAATAAGGGACATTCACATGTCGTAGCTCGTAATTTAATAATTTATAAATAAAGTAAACTTAAACAATAAACGAATATACAGGCCTGAGTTATTCTCGTGCTTTTTATCCAAAATCGATATCAATGTCGACGTATGCACGATCGCAAAGTACTTGTAATGAAATAAAACAAAAAAATACATTTTCAAAATTGACCTTCATTTGTTATAAGTATACATACATATATATGAATGATCTTAAAGGACGTCTTTTTAAAGAAACAAATAATAAGAGTATGAAAAAAAAAACACGTATGAGTGAAGCTTAAGTGCCAAAAAGCTACATTATAACCATACCTTGATCAAACAATGGAAGTATCTACTTAATACCTACGTATACATAATAATGTACTTGCCAAAATTCAAGTGTTATCGTGTGTACATAATCTAAGAGACTGCGAACTTTGGCACTTCAAAAACCATTAACAAGTAGGTGTTGATAATATTTCTACGATATAATAAACGCGACGGTGCGCGCGAGTATAAACGAGGAGACGACGAGAGGCGAAACTGCTTATATAGTTTAACAATACGGAAAACTTTTGTCTTCGACACACAAACACGTACACGACACCGGGGGATATTATAATGTATGGAGCCGCGCTCTGTGTAGCTGTTGTATGCAAACTTTAAAAGCTTGTTATATTATGCTTTAACGGTGTGTTTATTATATTCGCACATGATTGCCAAAAAATATGTATTATCGAGGATTGTGCAGAGAGAATTTACTCGCGAAGACGATTATTATATTATATATACTTATTATATACTCGACATTTAGTTTAGTTTGTAAAGGAAGACGTTGATTTCCCGGTGAGAAAAAATGCTTTCTATGTATACCCGAATTATGAGCGTGAAATTTAGATTATACTGTATTTCATAAGTTTGATATAATCGAAAATAATTGTGATTCGAAAACTACTGTGTTTAACTCAAGTATTATTTGCATCGTACCTGTGCGCAAAATAGGGGAGAAAAAAACAAGAACAGTTTATCAGAATTCAAACCATACATATTACTCTAAAAGTAACGACAACTCTAATAGTTTTGAATTTTAGGTACGTAGCTTAGACGAATGCTCTCGATTACGAATAAAAAGCGCTATTGTTGTTAATCATGTGTAAAAGACTATTACGAGGCACGATTGAAAACAAATTATTGATATAGATGAAGGAAATACTTAATTAATGATTTATCCAATGTTAAACGACGTGAAAATTTTATAAACATTCCTAAAATTAGATATTGACAATTTAAGTAATCAACCAATATGATTTGATTATTGAAAATTTGAGTAGCTTTTTTCGAATGAAAATGCAAAAAGACTTATGAGTTACCAAACTATGCTAAACATTCTAAACATGAAGGAAATTGAATTAACGTTGCGATATTTTAAACGGAAGAAAAGTTTTGAATACTGTATCAAAAAGTGAGCATTATGTAACGCTCTTCGCCAATATTACTAGCAACTTCAGCGTCGCGAAAAATCTAATGATTACTTGTACAAATTTGATTTACGATTTTATATGAAAACCTACGAATAAGTATTCTTATATATTCAAGAATTGTATTTGTATGACTCACTGCAAAATCGAGAACAGATTTACGAGAGTTTCACAGAAAGCAAAATGATTATTGTTTAGTTGAAAATCAAATTTGCGTTTGTAGTATTTCCTTTGCTGTAATTAAATATAATTTTAATAAATATATAACATGAAAAGTGATGTTTTATTCTGAATACCCATAAACCTTCTCAAATGATTGATAATGTTTTTACTCAATGTTTCTCTGTCCATTCAAGAAATATTTAACAAGGCTCATGAATGAGCGAGCGAACAAAAAAACTCGAAGAATAACGTTTTGAAATCCAATTCAAAGTTGATGCAATAATATCAAAATTACTTCTTAGTTTACGCTTAATTTTACATTAAAAAATAAGCTGAATAACTTATTATAACATACAAATTTAAATAAATAAAATTATTCACAAATAAATCAATTTCAATACCTGTTTTTTATGTCAAGCCAAGCCATTTGAACCTTCAAAAGGTTAGTTCCGATATAAATCCACTATGAAAACATCTCGATCTGAACTGTCAAAGCTTTGACTAATGTATTTTTTTCTTAGCTTTTACTGAGTCAGAGTATGTTTTCAATAACGAACAATAGCCGTCTTGTCAATCTGTAAATAGAACACAGCGTAATTAATTATTCTTACAAAAAAAATGATTAGCTAGTATCATATTCATTGAATTACCTTCAAATATATCTGACATGCATCTCGTTAGATCTTATACTTCCTCTTTTCAGAGCAATTGCATATCTTTAACTTTTATTTTTAAGATAAAATAAATATAACTGGATTTAATAAAACTTTCATTACCATGACTTTCTCATTTCCCAATCAATTCTATAAATCAATTAAGTCATTCAAGATTAATACGTAATATAATAATGTTGATAATAAGTATACCTATTTTCTTTTTACCTTGAAAGACTAATTATTTTATATCAGACTTTCGTCGATAAACGGCTTCTGTAAATATATCACAAAACCAGAATAAATCTTAAGATTCGATATTTCCTTCTTACAGTATAGTATATCGGCTGCATCAGTAGTACTTAAGAATGCTCTATACCTCCATGACAGCCAATCAGAGCCGCGGATTTTTCTTAACAAACTACGGCTTTATTATTAATGCTTTTATAAAATAAAAAATTTTATAATATTCTTTAGACTTTTCTACACGTGGGATGATTCCTAGATTTAGTAAATAATTATTGTAAAGCCGTAAAATAAATGTTGAAAGTTTTGCTCGATATGTCGTCTGCTTCCGCAGCACAAGCCACCAACGGCACCAAGAGACGCGAACTAACAATTTTTTCGCAACAAACTGCAACTCCATTTTTTCATTTTGAGATGCAAAAAAGCATATATAATATTCTTTGGGTTCTTCCGTGCGTGGGATGATGCGTCGTCAAAGCGTTTTTCTCGGATAAAATCTTTACCGAAGCAGATTTTCGTACCAGCGAGATCCGCCTTCACCGCATCTTTTCTTCAGTTTTTTCCGGTCAAGTTCCTAGTACCGGAAAAATCAGCTCACCTTTTACGACGTCCACGCGGATGCAACACCTTTTCCCCATTTGCCAAGAACGTAGGTTGCAATCACTTTTCGAAAAACGACAAAAAAGCCGTTGAAGAGAGATTTTTGTTTTCGGCCGCCGAGAACGTGTCGGTACGTTGTCGGTACGAGGCACGAGCTCGTGCGGGTTTTGACGGGCGGAAGTGGCGCCATCTTTGATTTCGGAGGCGAAGACGGAGCGGTGGCCGGCGCTACGCGCGGGAAACTAGGTCGAAGTAGTATCGATCGATAACTGATAAGTGGAGAATTTATCCTCTCGTGGTAAGTCGCTCGAAGAGCGAATGGTTTGAATGAGTTTATCGGGTATCGTTATGATACTATCGCCTAGTAATAGCAGAAAGATGGGTGAAATGTTTATTACGAATCGGTATCCTAGAAAAATTATTCAATAAATATTTCACGCAATGTATTTTATTTATATGTAGAGAAAAAAATATCCATTTAATTTATATTAATGCTGCATAATCAATGTACACTTGAGTTTTGATGACTAGTTTGTACTTTTATTATCGATTATTTTATGCACAGTCACGCGCATTATTTTGATGACGCGTCTGAATCGATAAATCAAAGTCGGATTATCTATTTATATCTGATTCTATATAATCGAGATATCTGTTTATAGATTCAATCGCATTTATATTACGTTATCGGTCATGGTACTTGATCAATCTGTATGAAAATTCAACAGATTTGAAGAAAAGGTGGGTAATTCAAATTTGTTTTCTATGCTACTAGAGTTGAGTAATTATGAATAAGAATGTCATTGTTCTATAATTATCGTATGATTAAAAAAATATTTTGCCTGTGCCATTTTATTGCGATTAAATCTGTCAGTATATTCTTACGTAGTAAACATCGTATCAATTGAAAAAATTCTGATTTTTTCTTTACCGAACAACTAGCAGAATATTAATACCTCCAAACTCCTCATAGAACAGAGCGCCTACAAAGGAAGCGATTACTTCCGCCACTTTTACAATAGCTCATCCAAACCCTGGTTCAACAATCTAAAACTTCCTTGCGAAATCCTCACCACTATCAACCGCTGCCGATCTGGGCATTATAGCATCTTCTCTCTCTAAAATTGGTCTTGTTAATTCTACCGAGTGCGAATGCGTATATGAAGAACAGGACATTAACCATGTACTCTGGCAATGCCCACTCTACGACACACACCGTCTCAAATTTATTTCACAATTAATTAAAATTAAAATATTTCTGCCGAATTCCTACACCTCACTACTACACAAACCGACTCTCAGACTATGTCAAGTCATACACTCATATTTGAAAAACTGCGAATTACAGCTATAAATCATATTATGTAAATCATCGTTCTTACTAAACCAATGTACTAGCAAATGTAAATCCTCGATTGTACTAAACTAATGTAATAGCAAATGACCTCCTTCGAGAGGCTAAAATGCTTAATAAAATAAAAAAAAAAAACTAGCAGAATGTCAACTGCGCAAGCGAAATCTAAGCTCCAAATACGTTTGAAAATAACGTAATTAATGCTTATTCTTATTTTAACGGCCTGTAAACTATGCGTTGTTTTGGTTTCTTTGAAAATAATAATATTTATTGAACTGCACTTTTGAGTCCCTTTCATCCTACTAACATCGCAATACCGACTACTCGTCAATAAACGCCTATCCGTGCGTGTATAATTGTAAACAAATCGCTCAATTCTCGCCAACACTAAGCGCAAAACAAACCTCGTTATATCTCGCGAATTATTTTACTACAAAATTAACGTTCTTTGCTGCAATCGCGTCGTAAAACTATTTGCGCAACTGGTAACCTCGTGTGACTCATACGTGCGAAAATTCAACATTCCGAACGACCGGTAATAATTTCATTTTGGTAAGCGAAAGAAAAAAAATATATCCAAGCGATTCCATGACGCTTAACATGCATATCAGGAATCGTCTCCTCAGACCGCACACAGCATCAGATATAGTTACAGAGAGAGGCAGTAGTTAAAGTCAGCGAGTCGTCGTCCCGCGAATGAAATATCCTCGGAGGAGAAAAAGGCGTGTCAGCCGAGAAGTTGTCTATCGAGTTACAGGTCCGTTTGAATACGACCGGCCGCCGATCGAGCCTTATGCGATTATCCTCGAGGCTGCTCTACGCATCTATAGCTAGAGGAGCGCGACACGCGGAATACTCAAGCGGCTGTGCGGACACCGAGTCGCGCATAACGTATTCGACTCTCTCTCTCTCTCTCTCTCTCTCTCTCTCTATATATATATATAT
>QLSS01000132.1:32594-49440 GCA_024372645.1 Trichomalopsis sarcophagae
TCGTCGGCGCGACGGATCGAAAAGGACTCTCGAGGTCCGTCGCGCTCATCAATGATGCAGCTAAAGGAGATATATGGACGCGGGCGATACGCGACTCTCTTTCTCTCCTCTGGGGTCGATTTCGAGAAAAGGAGAAACAGACGAATAATCACTTTCGGTTCGGCCCAATATCGTGTCGATTCGCCCGATCATTTATTCAACGCCGGGTAATGAATCGGAGCCTCTCGGGGACCCCGTCAGCGCCTCTTGTTCTCTCTATAAACACTACCTTCCTCTTGTACGAGTATAAACAGTCGGTTATATTATAATTCGATCACTCGCGTGACTCGGCGCAACGCTCGTGGAAATAAAAATTTCGGCCGTCGAAGGTTCATTTTTTTTCCCCGCGACTACATCACGTCGATCGCCTCCGGCAGGTCCAAGGAGCCGCGAGAGCAATTGCATCGGCACGTGCCGCAAGCCTTTAGCTCAGCACCTCTCTCTCTCTCTCTCTCTCTCTCTCTCTCTCTCTCTCTCTCTCTCCTAAGAATGCCATTTGTTTTATTCGTTGTCTTGCTCGCCATTTGTTTCGGAGGCTTGCTTGACGCCCGCTGTCTTATTAGAGGACCCGGCTTGACAAATCGCTCTTTTTTTTTAAAAAAAAAAGAGCGACCCTTTTCTTTTCTCACATTTTCCGCGGCGCTTCCTCTCTATATAAACAGCCCCGCGTGAAAAATTCACCCGGTTTAATATTCCGCGCGGCGGTGCTTTTTTCCATCCCTCTCGCTCCCATTCGTCGAAAAGCGCGGGAAAACGCAATTAAAATTCGGGGTAAAAATTCCAGTGCCAATGCGCGCAAGCGGGGCAATTGAAAATTTACATTTTACATTCGGAAATATTTACATATATGCGGGCGTCGCTGGGGCTCATGAAAAATTCACGCCCGCGAATGCATAACTCGCGCGCGCAGCAAACAAACGGCCGGGCGGGAATAAAAAAGCGTCCGGTGGAAAAAAAGCCGCGGAATTTATTTCGCCGCGCAAACTTAATTGACTCAAGCTCGTGAAAATTATTATCTCGCAGTGCTGCGCGTGAATTTTTCGCCCGCATTCGCTGGCCGCTATTGTATACGACCGAAATATGAAAATTTCCGAGAGCTTTATGCCGCGAAACTAGTTTACGCGCAGCTGTACCCGCGTTTTTCAAAGAGAAAAGAATCATCGGGAATGATTTTTTCGCGGGGATGCTGGGCAAAAAGAATATATTAGTATATACGCTGCAGAGGCGGGAAAATTGGAAACTTTGAAAAAAAAGCTCGCTCCCGCTCGCGTCACGCAGACTTCGTCTGTCAAATATTCTCTCCCGCTGTCAAGCGTTCGGCCCTTTCATCGAATTGTTAAGGACGAGCCGTACGCGGCGTGTAATCCCGCCTCTCATCTAAAATTCCATTAACCGCACGTCGCCGTGGAAAAAAGCGGAAGCCCTATAGGCGGGCGAGTCGGAAGCGCTGCTAATTGGAAAAATGACATTTTTCGCGCGCCTGATCCTCGCCCCGGGTGATTACGCGCTTTTGCACAAAGTGAGATTTCATCCCAGACTCTATATTGGTGTGTTTCTTTCCGCGGGTTTGTTGTTGCCGCCGCCGCTGTTGTTTTTTTTTTTTTCATCGGACGCTACTGCACTGCTGTTTTTTCGCGGCTGTGCGTATATTCGTACGGACGGCTTTATTAGATCATGGTTGCAACGAGTGTGCAGCGCGCGCGACTGAAGGCAATATTGACAAGGGCTGCGTGTGCGTTTTTCTACTGTGTGATGGCTCTCGGCGCTATGTATAAGCTTTCGTCAGTTGCTGCTGTGTAACGAGCTCGGATGTGGATAATTAGTTTGCTATATTTTTTGCGATTTTCCAGATAGAGCTTTTGGGCCGTTCAGACACGCGTAACGCGAAATGATGAGTTTCGAGCTTGACATTTTTTTCGTATTCTGATGAATTTGAATCGTCAAAAAGCAAAGTCGAAAAATATCAAAGTGCTGCTGCAAAAAACGAGGCGTATCGTTCGCAAGCACCGGCGCGCTGTTCGGCATTTAAATATGCAAAGCCTCGGTTACGCGCGACTCTTGGCGGGGATGACTCTCTCGCTCGAATAGCCAAGGCAAGGAGCGCTGTAAATAATACCGTCGGTAGGAGACTCGCTCGTATTCCACGTATACGGCTGTATGAGGTGCTCTTCTCTCTGTGGAGGTGGGGGCACGTATATACGTATGCATCTCGAACCGGAGTAGGAGACTGACTGCCGCCTCGAACGACGGAGAGTGAGAGGAGGAGCTTGCGATGAGGTAGGAGCCTTTTTCACTGGATAGTTACTTTTTCGAGGATTATTTCGACGACGGTTCAAATTTCGTTTCAAAAGCTCGCACGCATACCCTGGTAGAAATGTTAACGGTTAATAAGCTAAGTTTTAAGACACTTAGCTAAGTTGTGGTTAACGATTTAACTAAATAAGCGTTTAACCGTTATAAATGCATAGATACAACGCATTAACTCATGAAATGAAACTTTTGCTTGAAATATGTTAAATGACTGTTACAATCCAAAAATTGTAGAAAAATAAGTTACAATCGTAAAAAATCCAAGTATCCGTAATAAGAGATATATACGTTTTAATGCCAAAAAAGAGAAAAACAATTTTTAACTTAATGATAATACTGATGTGGTATTATAGATATGCATCGCTAAAATATTAGCGATATTATAATTAATTTTTTTACATTAAAATTTGATAAAACTGGCCAATTAAACTTAATTTTTTAATTAATTTCAACCGTTAATTTTCTACCAGGGTAACTGTAAGCTCTTTGAACAATCCTGCGTACATAACGACTTTATTGTAAACATTAGTCAGAGAAAAATTGAAATTCTAAAGAAAAGCTTGGTGTGCCCGAAACTCGCGGCGAAACCGCGTAAAATACTGACGGTAACTTACCCGCAGCAGCGCACACTGCTTTTAGAGCTTGCGACTCCCCCCTCTCTCTCGGGTCTATACGGATGCTGCAAGCTGAGTGGGAGAGGCCATATATTTGAAAGAGGGCTGGCCTCGGCGGAGCCGTGAATACCTTAATAGTCATAAGGTGTATCCGCCCGGTTGGATGTAACTACGTACTACGTATGCATGTATGTATATAGACGTAAACGGGAGATGCGCGGTGTGAGAGTTGTCCCCGTGAGCCGCGAGAGAGATGGCGTTTTTCTCGATCTGTCGCTTCGCGTCGATGCTTGGAATGATGTATGTGGCAGGCGGGAGGTTTTCTTTTTTTTTTGTTATTTTTAAAAGGTTTTTATAATAGTAGTGTTAACTTTTACAATAATTTTCATTGCATGCAATCTTCACGAAAATTAGCAGGTAGACACCTCTGTATTAGTCAGGCAAAAGCAAAATAACATCATCAATAATCGCGCTCCATCACAATGGAATCCAACTGCTTCAAAAAAAAAAAAAATCTATCTCAAAGGAATCTCCACATCGACACCTATATACACCCCCGCAATGAATCATGACGTTCTCCACCACAATTAAATCCAAACAGCGTCCCTCCCTCTCTCTCTCTTCATCATCGCTATTATAAAGCACAAACTCGCTCTCGAAGCCATTACGCCGCAGCTCGTGAAGACTATCAGCGCTCAGCCTCTCTCTCTCTCTCTCTCTCTCTCTCTCTCTCTCTCTCTCTCCGTGTAGCAATCTGTTAATCAGCGCGCATGCGCAGAGCCGACCCCCCTGGCACGACGACAGAGTGAGAGCGAGAGCAGTTTAGGCGCGCACCCCCGCGTCAATTAATCTTGCCCAGAATGCAATAACTGTCCAATCTGCTGCTGGGCTGCGTCACGGCCCAGTCAGTGCAGCTATGCGGGAAAGAGAGTCAGGGACTGCGCGCGGCTGTGTCTGCTGGCCGTAGAGGCCAGGATTCTCCGCGAGCTTCTTATATTTACTCAGAGAGCCTAGCTCGAATGAACTGCGTGGATGCGAGAGATTTTGCATGTACCTATCGATTTTTTAAAATAATAATAAAAGCCAAGATACAATAATGTGATTGACGAGTAGTACGAGTACGCCAGGTGGTCAGACGTGCAGCGCGCGTATGAAATAGCTTACACTTAATTACAACTTTGAAAGACGTCCGTCCTTAATTAGCGGTGTGACGGATGGGAGTTTCCTTTAGAAAAATTCTCCTTTCCGTGTATTCCGTCTAATTAATTGAAGAGCCGTATAAATAGATCATACAACACGTATATAATACTGCACGGGGCTACGTCAATCTCATTGATTAAACAAGATTCCGAGAAGGCTCTCAAAAACGACGGAAAAAAATAATGGTACTGCGAAATTTAATCAATCAGCAGTTCTCCAATTAATAACCCGAAACGAGCCAATTCCAGTCGCTCGCCACGCACGCCAGCGTATAGCGCTTTGTATTTACAGTAAACAATAAATTAAGCCTGGCGCTGGAAAAATCGCCGATGGATTTAAGCGGAAAGGCATTAAGCGAAGGGCGCCCCCCGTGGAGGTCCGGAACGAAAACGAGGCAAGTGCCGCTGCTGCTGCTGCTGCTAGGGGATGATGATACAGGAGACAGAGCAGAGAGACGGCAAACATATTGGACCTTTGAGAGCGGGACAGTTTGCTTAATTGCCGCAGTGGCAATTTTGTTATTGACTAGAAGTGGGACGCTGCGCTGCTGGTGGCCTTGACGATTTTCATTGTGCGATAGATTTTCTCTCTTCTAGTACCTGTTTGTTTTTTCATATCGTGATTTTGTTTTCGACGATGATGACGAGGGAGGGTAGTTTGGCGAAAGCAGATTCACTCGAGTGATGATTTACAAATGGTAACAGCGTTTATTTGTAATAATATAATCATAATAATAATGATAATAATAATAATGGTAATAATAATAATAATGACAGTAATATATCGATAGCGAGGTGTCTAATTACAATAATTACATGATAGTAAAAGTTACAACAATAAAAACTCGGATAGCGAGAGAAGTACGGATAGAGAGTCGATGTCGGCTCTCTCATTCAGTTGAACGACACACTCTGCGTTATTTATAATCCTATGATCCTCGATAATTTAGCCTCGAACGAACTCCACGATTATCACCTGCTACGCTATATTTCGATCTTTCCTATATTTATATGTGTCGTAGACTTTCCTCATTTTTTTTCTCCGCGTCATATACATAGTCGCTGATCGATTCGATATTTATAATATTTATAGGCTTACCGACCTAGCGTCATACGATACGATATACAGACTACACGTGGTATTTACAAATCTCTTTTGGTCACACTCGAATACCTTGTTCTCAGAGAGCAAAGATTTAATAGTCGAAGATATGCTATATATAGTCAATGATTCAAGACAGTCGTTCACACGCGCATCATCCCCTCGTTTGTTTATCGTAATGGGCGCACGCGCTCAAAATAAATAGACATTCTCCTGCACACTTCTCTTAAGTACTAAATAACAACGAACGACGAAACGAAAAAGAATTTTTTTTTCTTCTCTCGGGCGTATTCGAGTAAACTCGCACGAACGACCTGGAGCCCTTTTGTTATCACGCAGGGTCTCGATTGCACTGGTATGTATTTCTTCATAATAACTGGACAGAAAGCTTCTCGCGATATATGATAATTTGACTTTCTCTAAGTTCATCTATACAGGTTTCTCTCGCGCCCTCCTAAAGTGTATTCCTAATTAAAGTCAGAGTGCGCTCGTAAATTGACGATTCGAATTACACTATCTTATGCCCTATACTCGAGAGTCTTCGAAGGATTCTGTACAGGAAGAAGAATTTTTGTGTCTATAGCGGAGATCTTGGAGTAAGGCTCGCCGCAGCCGATCGGCACCGTATGTAACAAAACAACGAACGAAAAGCATATCTCGTGCCGTAGAGCTCCACAAGCCACTCCGACGAATTTATCTATACACTCCTGCGAGTCTCATCGTAGCACCGGTTCACTGCATGATGCTCTGGTTGGCGGCGGCGACGGCTGCCAGAGCGTTTTGGGCGAGCGGGTTGATCGGCGACCTGAGGTGCGCCGCCGACGAGGACGAGGATCCCGAGGAGGCGGTGCCGTTGAGGTCGGCGTGCTGCGTCTCGCGGTGGCGGCGCAGGTCGACCTTGCGCTGAAAAGCTCGGCCGCAAAGCTCGCAGGCGAACGGCTTAAAGCCCGTGTGCTTGCGCGAGTGCGTTATCAGGTTGCTGCTCTGGGAGAAGGCCTTGCCGCAGACCTGGCACTTGTGCGGCTTTTCACCTGGAAGCAGAAGGGTAAGCTTTAGTTAGATGAATGGTTTTATACGGTATAATACATTCGTAGATTCGTCTAGTCGAAGGAGGCCGTACGTCTCCTGAGAGTATCCCGGGCGGAATAGAAAAGCTCATCCGGAAAGAGCCATAACCATCGAAAGAAACCGCCGTAGCAGCGCGAGTAGGCGAGCAAGAAAATCCAGCACACCCTCTCACCCCCAGATTTCTCACTCTCGACGTAGCAGCAGTAGCAGCAGCAGCGCCGCGACAAATTCCCTTCCCCTCCTCCCACAGCCACAGCCACATAGAGTGCTTCTCTCTTCCAGCCGCCATCATCACCAGCCAAGCCAGCGTGTATAAATCGGTGAAATCGATCCGCCGTGCGCCGGGCTTTAAGAGAAAGAGATAACCCCGAGAGAGGCGAAGCGCGCGCGCGCGCGCGAGGATGCAGTAGGAGCTTAATTCTAACGGCGCTTCTCTCTCCCTCTTCCACCCCCGCGGACGAGAGCTTGCAGCGTAGGTACAGATATGGAGAAAGCAGAGAAGGTGGTATCCGGGATTCGGGGCACGCCCGGTCAAGATTTCCTCCCGAGCGAGAATCTCAGCCGCCCCCGCTCTCTCTCTCTCTCTCTCTCTCTCTCTCCCGCTCTCAGCCTCGGAAAAGAGAGAGAGCAGAGAGCCAGCGCCCTGATTGGCGACCGGGGGCGGCTCCAGCCCCTCGTTACCATAGCGACGGCCTTAGAGACAGAGAGAGAGAGAGAGAGAGAGAGAGAGAGAGAAAGCGCCCTCTCTGTCTGCGCGCAGCGAACGAGCCAGAGAAGAGAGAGGGTGAGTTGCGCCGTCGATGCTTTTAATGGACTATACTACTGCGAGAGAGAGAGAGAGAGAGAGAGAGAGTATTCCCGGGGCTACTCTGTGCAGATGCTGATGATGATGATGATGAGAACGATCGCCGAGAAGTATCGATAAACCTTTTCGAACCCAATTGGACGAAGGTAGCTCCAGAGCTTTTTTCGAGCTTTTCGACTACCGCGATAAAGCTTTCGTTGCCTCGATCAGAATCGCCTCTCTCTAGAAAAGCAAAATCCATACTCGGACCCTACACAACAAATCGCGCCGACGCAAGCTCCGGGGAAAAAAATCAGTATACAGCGCAGTGCCTCTCACTCTTTTTCTCTCTAGCTCTCGGGAAATCTATTCGCCGCGCGCGGCGCGATGAAATTCGGGATGAGCGGTCGTGTCCGGGGGAAGGAAGTACACCGCTCTCTTCCTCAAGAAAGGCCGCTGCTTCTCTCTCTCTCTCTCTCTCTATATATATATATATATATATATATATATCTCCGGCTCTCGGGAATTTACGGGCTCATAAAAATCAAGAAGCGTCCGCGCAGAGCTTGGCCTTCCCTCCCCCCTCTCTTCTTTATCTCATCCTCGCCGAAGACGCAGTCCGTTCACGTCGCTCTCTCTCTCTCTCTCGCTCTCTCTCGCTCTCTGCACGTCTACGCGCTATTCTACTTACAGCGGTAGTAGCAGTAGTCTGCACATGCGCTGCTACGTGAGGGATTTTTTTTGTCGGGGCGCAGCTGCGGCGAGGAATTTCCGAGGATTTTTTCAGAAAAAGGAGTGGAAGAATTGAAGCAGTAGTAAAAGCCGTGTTTGCGTCCGGCGAGTTTTCTTCATCGGAAAGGAGAATTATTTCCTCGAAAAATATACCCTACTCCCAAGATTTGCCGGCGTTTAATACTCGCAGGGCGGCGGTTGTATAATGGCGTCTTAAGTCGACACGCAGGGGCTCTCATCTCTCTCTCTCTCTCTCTCTCACTCTTGGATTAGCATATTCATCGAGAATTTACGGCGAGCGAATGGCGGCTTAATTATCCCAGCCGAGGGCCGGAGAGATCGCCGTTATCGGCTTTAATTTTGGATTAATGTACAGAGGCGAGAAAACGAGCGCGAATGGCGGCTCGCGGAAAAGATCCGTATAGGGGGGTGTGTATAGTGAGAGAGAGAGAGAGAAGACTCTCGAGAGCGCCGGGGGAAGGGGGAGAGAGGCATTGATTTCCTCCGGTAGCGCCCTCCCTCCGAATCCCCGCGAGAGGGAGAAAGAGAGATCTCATATTTCACAGCGAGGACAGCATGGATTTTCTAGGCCGCGGCTCCTTCCGCGCCTGCGGATTACCGACTGATATCAATCAGACCCCGCGGCTCTTCTCGTCTTCCCCGTGAGAGCTTTTTTTCCTCCCGCGTGTGTGCCGCCCTGAATAATGGAGACGGCGAGTGGAACGTCTTGTTTTCGATCGTTTGCGCAGTGCGTATGCGTAGAAACGAATGGACTAGTACTACTATACTGCAGCAGCGGCTCGAAATTCCCAGGACTGCGTTTTCGCGCGGACAGAGTCGGTTGTACACGTGTAGCTACATCGGCTATATCCCCGAGAGCGGCAGGCGAAACGGTAAATACACGGCCGGCGTTGTTGCTGCTCCGGAATCTGCTCCTAGGAGACTCGCCAAAAACACGCCGTGTTGTATGGCCGCATCGATTTTTTTCTCTATTTCTCGTACACACAGCTGTCTTCGCTGCAGGAGGAGTATACATTTCCGAGAGCGACTGCGCGTATAAGGTGTCGCGAATTAGCGCGAGATATCCTTGTACTCGGGAGTAGCTGAGGCGATGCGGCATTAAACATGCAAATGCCGGAGTGACGTACACGTACACGACGCGAAAGGCAAGAGTGAGAGAGCTATCTTGAATTTCCCGGGATATGATCCATCGACAATTTACGAGTTCGCGCTTCCTCGGCTCTCTGCATTTTACATCGCTCGAATATGCCGCATACCAATACGTAAGCGTCGTGTACAACAGAGTCGGACGGATCGAGGTGCGACTTAATTCGGTCGGTGGCATACAAATTTAAAGCTGCGGGTCGCTGCACTAGCCTCGATCGCATTCACACGTATAACAAGACACAAGATGGATCATATCCCAACAAAGAAATCACGCTCCGGCGCGGAATCATTGTCGCCACGTCATCGCCGAGCGCCGAGAGAATAAACGAACAGTAGTCCCAGCTCCTCGTTCTATCGGCGATTCGTAATGCAATCGAGCTGTACGCGCGCAGCCCGTAATAATTTAATAGCCATCATAGTAGTGGTGCTAGAGAAGCGGATTACTATCCCGCATTCCCGAGACGACGACGACGAGCCACAGCAGCAGCAGCAGCAGCAGCAGCACTAAGGAGCTAACCGACTTAGTGTGCGCGAGTATCGGCTTTCTTGCGGGAGCTGAGCATTAAGGAATCAGCTTTCCCGGGGCCGTGTTTATTGGAAGCCGCGACGAGCGTGGAAATCTAGTAACTCGATTGCTTCGGATAGCTGACGCGCGGTTGTTTGTACTATTGCGCGATGAAAAATGAATGTTCTTCCGTCGTTTCGCAACAATAGCTTATAATCGCACAGACACGAAAAAAAGAACATCGCTGCGAAGTTATTACTTCCAGCCGACTGCGCTTACATAACACACACGCGGGCGCGTTATGGCCGGGATTATACGGCGGCGCCCAACAAGTGTTGCCCGTCGAAAAGTTTAAGCGGAGGGCTGCGCGAGAGCTCTTGGGGCGTCAAGTCAGTTGGAAACCTCTAATAGCTTTCGAGTAGCTCCATAGTTGTGTATACACGCGGACAGCCATGGGACCTTCGCCGCAGCCGCCGCCGCCGCCGAGATGTTAATACGCGCTGTATATAGTTATGGGAGCACCTTATCGTGTAAGCCGCCCGGTAATCGCTTGTCTCGCTATCGCGATTACATTTTGGAATGGTAAGACAATATACTGTATAGACGGCAATCGAGCAAAAAAAATACCAATCGACGCGTTGGATTTCCAGAAAGTTTAGCGGGATTAGAATAACAGAGACGGGGAAAACCGCGTGACCACGCGCGCGTATGTGCACACACGCGGGGGTGAAAAGGTCGCGAGTACACACACACACATATCGAACTTTACTTTGCCGTGCGACCGGACAGGTTGCAGTGTTTATTGTGAAAACAACGCGGATATATAGGGGGAGAGAGAGCCACGCCATTCGATCAACACGCACTGCGATCCCGTCGAGCGAGAAATTACGCGAGCCGGTGTTATTTCGGATTTCGATGATGAAATATCGTCGAGTGGAAAATTAAAGAAATATACGAATCAGAATAATCCGGTGGATAAGAAAAGCGACAGATTCGCGCCTCGAAGCAGCCCCGCTGCACTTCCCGGCGTGTTTTTACAGCGGCAGGTTGCGCGCTGCACTTGACTCGTGTCTCTCTCTCTCTCTCTCTCTCTCTCTCCGCGAGTGCGAGAGAAAAGCTTGGACTGCACCCCTGCTCTAAAACGCTCATCGCGCCGCGCACGAGCAATATTTGCACAGCTCTTATTCCCGCTTTCTCTCTCTCCCTCACTCCCCTATTCGCGCGCGCGTGTGTGTGTCTGTGTGTGCCGGTGGTACCCACCTACCTAATAATGATTTTACGTTACGCCGTCCGTGTCCCTCGGGAATCTCCGGCGCACCCTTATATTGCACATGGCCCACTCTGCTGAGTCTACTCTCTCGCTCTTTTTTTTCTCTCTCTCTCACTCTCTCTCGCTCGCTCGCTTTGTCTAGCGCGGCTGGATTGACTTTTATCTTTTGCCTCTGTTTTTCCGTCGTAAGTACATACAGCCGGCCTTTGTTTAGCGGCTGATTGAATTACGATTTTCGGACGCGATTCGCTTCGTTTCTTTTTATTCAACTTTCGCAGTATAGCGCGAGAATTTCTCGAGGATCCTCGAGGCGAATTCCGACGAAATTCCGAGCGCAGCTTTTTCATTTTCACGTGCGGCTACTCTAATTTCGCCGGACGACAGTAGGGAGCGAGTGGGGTAGAAAAAGGCACAAGGAAAAGTCAAAACGGCCGCGATCGTAATTAAAGAGGCTACAATGGCGCGCGCTGTCCTCTCGCAATTCCCCGCAGGTATACATACACAGCAGCGGAGCTGGGCTGCTCTGAATTTTTCATTGGGCTGAATAATGAATTAAATGTTCCGGTCGCGCGCACACATGACTCGCGGTCCCATAGGTTGTTAGCGAGTGACCATCGCTTTGTATCTCGGAAGACGTCGTCTGCTCTACGTATATGTGTAGAGTCGAGTATGGGGGGGAAGGAAAGTACGAGACAAGGTGATAATTTGATAAGACATCGGGAGGGTTGCCATGACGACGATACTCTCTATCTTAACTCTCGGCTCTTGTCTCTCGCTCTTCTTAGTCTCAGCTCCACCTACGCAGCTCGTCGCGGTGAAATCCATCCTGGACGAGAGCCCGCGTCACGCTGAGAGAGGGGGACGCGAGTGTCAAGTGTCTTTTCCCCCGTCACAGCTTCTTCTTCTTCTTCTTCTTCTTCGTCTTGCTCTTCTTTTTGTGCGAGCGGGAGAGGAGATCGTGCGCTCCGGATACTCCGAGATCGGGCCGTAATCATTGCGGGCGCTTTCGTGGGATTCTTCCTCGCCTCCTTTTTTTCAATTCGTTAATCTCTCCCCGAAGTATCTCAATTTCAGCTCATCCGCTGAGCAAACTGTACATAACGCCCGAGTCGTTAATCGACGCGCACTTGATCCCCGCAGAAGCGAGCAGCCAGTCGATTCCCACAGACAATTTGTCGGCAGTGAAAATCTATTTTAGGATTACGCTTGCCGAGAGAGCGCAAGAAGTGTACGCAGGGGGAGCAAAAGAGCAAAACTCTCTGACGCAGTAATCGCAGCGAGGATACTCGCATGGGAGAATCGGACCTCTCGAGTATCAAGGGGAAAAGAAGCTACGGTAGCACAGCAGTGCCCCAAAAAGACATTACGATTATTACGAAGCGCCAAACGGCAAGGGTCGTCCACCCTCTCAATCTCTTTTGCTCTTCTGCATGCCACATATGCAGGGACACACATAAGCGCCCGCGCGTGTGTCCCGGATTAACTCGTATGCTCGAGAATAGAGCTGGATTATTAATGGCTCGAAGTCGGACTCTCTCTCTCTCTCTCTCTTTCTCTCTCGTCATAATTGATACGTGCGAATATACGCAGAGCTGAGAGCGAGAGAGTTTTATCCCGAGGCAGATTGTGGCTGCTGCGGACCCGCGGCGATCGTTAATGTTGCAGCAACGATTTACTGTCAGGTTTGCACGTAATTCTCCGGACGAGACGGACGTGCCGCTCGGCTAAGTAATTTCGTCGGAGAGATTTTTTCTCCCAAACGGCATTTTCTATTATTCATCCAGTCGACACGACAAAAACTATGACAGACGCTTGCCGTTTATACGGCCGTACTTTCCGTCAGGTATGGTCAGGTATGAATGAGCTATTCGTATGTACCTGTGTGAATGTAGGTGTGTTTCTTCATGTCGCTCTTCTGATGGAACCGTTTGCCGCAGAACTGGCAAGGGTAGGGCCGCGTGTCCGAATGTATGAGCAGGTGGGTGCTGAGCGTGCTCGAGCGCTTGAACGCCTTGCCACACTGCTTGCACTCAAAGACCTTCTCCGCCGAGTGGACCGCCCGGTGCTGGGTTAGGCTAATTTCGTGGCCGAAGGTTTTGTTGCACAACTCGCAGGCGAAGGGCCTCTTGCCGTTGTGCGACCGCCTCGCGTGCACCTGTCGAACGAACGATAAGCATTTATCAATGATGCGACCTGATTAGGTTTCTAGGTATAGGCGCAGACTCCGACTCACCTCGAGGCCATGCGGGGTGCTGAACATCTTATCACACTTGACGCAACTGTAGACATCCCCAAGCAGGTGGGGATGGTGCAGACCGTGAGGTCCGTGGGCCGTCGTGTGGAGTCCGGGATGTGCCGCGGCGGTCGCTGGATGGACACCTCTGAGCAGCGGGTGCAAATGTGGCGGCAGCAGGTGGTGGGGAAGAAGCTGTGGGTGAAGGTAGCTGAGGGCGTGGTGAGGGTGAGGAGGAAGCACGACGCCGCTCTGTAGGTGCAGAGGTGGGTAGATGATCGACTGGTGCGACACTGGGTTGCCGTTTGCCGAACTGCCGCTGCTGTTTGTGTTTTGCGAGTGGGCCGACGGCGGGTCCGGCCTCAGGAGGGCGCTGACGCTGAACGAGTCGCCCGACCTGATTGGGGTTCAACGGAGATTCAAAATAATACTTGGGTAAAAAACCAACAATGTCATCATTTTTTTTTCGCAAATCTATACAAACCTTCTGGGAGGGTTAGTTGGGGTACTCCGGGTGACGGCGGGTGGCGACGGTGGCGTGGCAGACCTGGTCGGGCTCGAACCCTCGCGGTCGTCCTCGTCGCCGACCTCCTCCACGTCCACGTCTACCTCCTCGTCCTCGGCATCGACGTCCACCTCCGTGTCCTGCTGATCGGTTCTAGGCGAGTCCAGGCAAGGCGAATGCGACGGTGACCTGCGGGGACTCCTCGACAGCGGCGATCCGACCAGTCGTCCAACGCCGAACGACAGTCGCTCTGTCATCGGAAAGAAAACGAAAATGTCATCCATTAACCAAGACCTCCGGCTTATTTTTCAAGTTCAACGCGTCGTTAGTCCGACGGCGGACGACTGCAGAGAAAACAGAAAAGACGCGGCGGGGAGAGGGAAAGCGGAAGAAAATGGAGTAGAGCTCCCTGCGCAGAATGCCAAGCGCAACTCTCCCTCTCGCAGTCGAGCTTTCCCTCCTGAGCGAGAGAGAGAGAGAGAGAGAGAGAGAGAGAGAGAGAGAGAGAGAGAGAGAGAGAGAGAGAAGACAAGTGTATGAGGGCTGGAAATGAGATTTGAGTCACGTAGCGTACGTCTTTTTCAGGGCTTGTGTAACGCTAACGAGGCATCGCAAGCCTGTGCCGTTGCAGGCAATCTCTCGCGGAGAGATCTCAAATACATTTTCGCTTCTCGTTTAATCTCGCCCGGCCGGCCGGAATCTCTGACCCCTTTTTCCTCCGCTGAATCCTCGGCTTTGCAATTATCGCACCTGCACTCTTTTTCCCTTGCGCACAGCTTGATTTGTTTCCCAACGCACACACACACACAGAGCGCCTTGAAAAGTCAATCGTCCAAAGTGCGCACGAGGGTATATAGGAGAGGAAAATTTATAATGACTGCCGGGGGATGGATGGATCATACGAGCACAGACGGGCGCAATGCGATCATATCCCGAGACGAGGCCTAGATTTCTATGAAGCTCCGCGTGATTTACGAGCGAGACGCGCTGCTCGCGATTGATTCATAATAATTCGCGAATGCAGCCGCACGACCCTTCCTTACACGTATATAATACACACCAGCGACTGCTGCCGCACTGCCTGCTATATTATATTTATAATCCGAGCGCGCGACACGCGGTCACGTGCCGGCTGCTGCGGGTTATATGCCCGACTAATCGCGTTTAAAGCACGCGACTTTCTCTCCGGCTCTCTGCCCCCGGGTATAGTCTGCGCGTGTGTTGTGTAGCGGAGCTTCGATCGGATGGATGAGTAGTCTACTGGTTCTGCTTTTTCGCGCAAGTGCATAATGCGATTAGGGAGATACGCTGGGCGCGTGCCGCGGAAATCGCTGGCGCGGCCTTTTGTGCATTATTGTACACATGCGTATTGCACCGTCGGGGGATGCTGTATTGGAGCTATCCTGATTGCGGAGCTTCTAGCGTATTACAAGTATATGAATTCGAAAAAGCAGCTTCTCAAAACGCGTCTTGCATTACTCGGGTCGCATCGCTCTGCAGTGCGGGGGGCGTTAAAAAAGTGCCTGGGAAAGAGCTGAGAAACAAGAAGAGCAGGAGCGACTCTCGCCGTCGAGGAGAATGAGAAAAGAGAAGAGTGTGGCGCGCCGGAGACAGATGGGCGCCCGCGTAAAAAGCCGCTTCGCTATGGCATACTGCGCGTACACGCAAATTCTCGTGCGTCGCGTCGCGGTCTCTGAAGCCCTCGGTGCGCGGCAAAAAACGCCTTCGCTCGCAGTCGCGCACCACCACATGACGCGACGAGCAAATCAAGTTAATTGCGTAACGCGCGAGAGTTCGTTGCTATACCGATTTCAAAGTTTGATATTCGTTAATCAAAATAAGCGATTTCAATCAAATCAGGAGACGCGTACGTAATTATACACGGAATATCATTACACCGGCGCTTTGATGAATTTTTCAGAGGATAATGACAGGCTTGGAAATTATTCCGCGCTTTAGAGAAATTTCCGACGATAGACGCGTGTAAGCCATTAGGCTGATTGCGCGCACGCATTCGACTCTCTCGTCGTCCTGAATTAAACGCGTATAAAAGTTCGACAATCGCCTGCATAGCGTCGACGCGCTGACCTCGATATCACAATAGCGCCGAGATTGAGAGAAATCCTGCACTATGGGCCCATATGATTTACGCGCCAGCATAGTGTCATCGGCGACGCGAGATTTTGGAGCAGCGACGGTGAAAATCGAGGATAGAGATACAGAGAGAGAGAGACAGAGAGAGAGAAAGAGGAGAAGAAGAGGCCGCCGCCGTGTGTACGTGCGTGCGCTCGCTCTTAGGATTAATAAAGGAAGGCCAAGCCCGCCGACCGCGTGCGTGTATATATCTATGTATAGAGTGAGAGAGAGAGAGAGAGAGGGAGAAGGAGGGAAGGGAGACAATTAGATCGAGTTAACGGGGGCCAACTTTAATCTTCTGTCGTCCGTCAGTCGTTTACTGCGTAGTGATCTGCCGCGCTATTAAAGCCGTTATACACTTTAGCTTCCGACGAGGCGACCCTTCCGCTCGGCGACTTTCGCGACTCGCCATTGGCTCTCGGATTTTATTTACTGGCCTACTGCGCGCGCAAAGACGCGCTACGTTTTTTCCTTCGTCTCCTCGTAATTGTGCGCCTGTGTGCGTGTGCGGGTATAGTCTTGGAACGGTTCGCCGAGTTGATTGCATCGAGTTTGCCGGGCGAAATGGATTCGATTAGAGGATGTCGCGCGCGAGCGGCGGAGCTTGTTGGATGTTCAGCGAGGCTCTCGTGATTCCGTTTCCCGATGCGCGCGACCATTGCGTTCTTCGGCTTGTTTTCCGCCCAGCTTTAAATGTACGCGGCGGGCTATTCAAATCCACTTCATCATTCCTCCGCAATCGTGCAAACACAAAGTGTAGGCGTATCTTTTTCAAGCGCCGCGCGTCGAAAGCGTTTGATCGAACGCTTGTATCCATAACCGCGTACACGAGTATATTATCGAAAATAGAATCACATCGACGATAGAGCGAGTGAGCGGCGAATCAAAAGCGTAACCAAACACTCTCATCCCGGCGGATTAGGCAGAAGCGCAGCGAGTCGCTGATTTCTCCTTTCGCACACATCCTCCGCGCGCATCGAACGAGGCGATGAGTGCGGCCCGAATAATAAGGAAGCTGCAGCTACTACTTGCGTATGCGCTGCGCTCGACGACAACAAGATGTCGGCTAATTCGAGTCCCTATACAAAGGAGCCGCCGCCGACCGAATCTCCTCTAATCCGCCTCAATTGACAACGAGAGAGAGAGAGAGAGAGAGAGAGAGAGAGAGAGAGAGAGAGAGAG
>QLSS01000132.1:59138-73568 GCA_024372645.1 Trichomalopsis sarcophagae
CTCTCTCTCTCTCTCTCTCTCTCTCTCTCTCTCTCTCTCTCTCTCTCTGTGCGGTTCCATGCTCCGCTGGAGCTGGCTTTTCGCACTTGCTCTCGGCTAAACGCTAATGCGCGATGCTCTTTTCTATATTCTTGACTCTGGGTATATCGTTTTTCTATTCTTGAGTTTTCGATCGACCCGTGTCAATGTTTGACTGTTTTCCAAGTTAAACGATACTCCCGTGTACTCGCGATAGTTATAGACTGCGCGTGCACTCGTTTGTCAGATTCGAGGGCGTTTTAACAGCTACACGTACGCTGCAGCAACGATTCTTTTCCCTCAAAAATAAAAAAAAACGCGCTCTTTTACGCCTCCGAAACACGCACATACGGCGAAGCGTTGAAAAAGAAATCGATGAAATTAGCCCTCACCCACGCACATGCTTGCGCGGCGTCAATTGAAACAAATCCCGCGCGCGATCAACTCCGGAACGAAAAAAGCGCCCCCATGAACGAAAAAAAAACAGCGCAATCATCATCGCATCGTAGTGGTATATAGAGCCCACGACGCCACAATCAGCGGAGCGCGGAATTCCTAGTCAATTATCCGCCGGCAGCCCACAACTCGGCTCGCTTTTTTCTCTCTCTCTCTCTCTCTCTCTCTCTCTCTCTCTCTCTCTCTCTCCCCGGCACGTGCTCTCTCGCACGTATAAATTCGGGGTCTTACGTCATCCCTCCGCGGGCAGACGATAGAGGCATATCCGGTTGTTGGCTGCGGCTCGGCGGTACACTTCTGATTGACTTGGCGCCAAGCTCTCGAGGTAAACGGCTGCCGCCGCTGCCGACGGAATTAAACGATGATTATTGCGTTATGCCGGATAACAGCATGCGGCTCAAGCGGCAGAAGAGAGATGAGAGGATCGAGCCGACTTGGCCCGCATCTATAACGCGCGCAGGGACATGGACGCATTCAAATCAATTTTCACGAGTGCCGGGGTCGGGGAAAGGGGGCGAAACGATTGATGCGAGTGCGTTATGGTTATCGAGAGCTTTTATTACGCTTTTTGGGGGAGACGGTGAGCTTCGTTCGACGGAGGATAGGATCAAAGATTTCATTTGCATCGAGATGCGCAAAAAATTCCCAATCTCACTGGCTGACGTCCTTGCGAGTATTTAGACAAGCCGTATACTTCCCTCGAAGATAAGCCGAGTGACGAAAACGCTTCACCGGAGCGAAAGGCTCGAGAACGTTTGTGTAAACAGACCGATCGACTCGTCGCTAATCGAAAATGCCGGATAGTGACTTTGCGTACGTCCACATCAAGAAGCGCAAAGACTATAGCTTACATTCGAATCTGCCAAAAGATCCTGTCGAATTCATCCTCCGGACATAGAGGAGCTGAGCGCAGAGGTACAAGGCGTTTACATGTATTTACGAGCGAGCGGAGTAGTAGCGCTACGGCGTCCTTTGATATGCTGACGGAGAGAATTATCAATTCAGATGAGCCACGCTCGGTCGTTTGGCAAAACTGCGTTTGATCTGCTTCGCTCGGGCCATCGCCCTGGGCTTACGCTTCTCCTCGTCGTCGTCGTTGCAACCTTTTCCTACTTCTCTCTCTCTCTCTTTCGCACGAGTCGATTCTCCGCTGGGAATTTCGATCGGACGCTATCACGGATGTAATCTTGCGGATTCCCTCGTACGAGTGTACGCTTTACTTACACATATGCACACAGTCGCGCGAATCGTTACGATGCGGAGAACAATGCGCATTTTCCAGGTAAACGAAAATCCTTGGATATGCGATATAATCTGAATTCCGCGATCGCGACGAAAACTCGGCAAAATTTATAACCTGATCCGCCGACGACACATGTATCTTAATCTCGCGCGGATCAGCCGATCGAGAATTAAGCCGCCGCGGAATTCGCTGCTGCAGGGAGCGCGGAAAATCGACCGATAAGAGTAGGCCGGATACCGTAGCTTTTCACGGACCCGAGGACAATCTCGGTTGCGAGCGTATAATGCGAGGACGCCTGCACCTGGGACGCTAAAAGCTTCGAGGCTCTAGCCCCTGGATGAACGCTCGGGGCGAGTCGTTAAGTTCCTGATTCGATATTTATCCATAAGTACGGGACTGGGAGAGTGGATGCGGCTGCTTTAGTTTAGCTTTTTAATTATTCGTCGAGGTTCGGGCGAAAGTGCAGGTTTTTGTTTGGAAGTTTATACTTGTACGATGATCTCGTTTGAAATTGACGTAAAGTCACGTGTGTGGTATCGGTGGTGAATTTTGATTGTATTAACGAAACGTTGAAAGGTCGATTGTGAAATCATATCAATGTTTTGTAAGCAATTTTTTTTATAGTCGAGTTAATTATCATAGAAGGTTGTGACCACCCACGTGGAAAAGATTTATCCAGTCTGTATACAGGTTAAACACAGCCAATCGTATACAAACTTTATACAAAAGTGATCGTTTATTTTATCCAGTCTGTATACAGGCTATATAAAATTGAGAAAAAACAAAAAATTTTGCTTGTTTGCCATGGTAATGATTCTCGTTGATAAGTCGTTGCCAGGGGAACTGCACATCCGAATTTTTTTTCTATCCAGTCTGTAATAGACTGTATATAGTTTATATACAATCACTTTTGCATACAGCCGATTGTATATAGCCTGTATCTAACCTGTATACAGACTGGATAAATCCTTTCCACGTGGGGAGAGGAATATACCAATCAAGAGCATGGCACATTGCGAAGAAGTGGTATCTTTAGTATGTTGAAGAGACTAATTTGCATGACTTTTTCAATACAGTTTAGCAGCAAGGTATTGCAAATGAGAGTGCTGGACAGATTATAAACCTCCTTCTAATCCGTATGCCCAATTGATTCAGTAATCCAGCGTACAATCATTTTTAACTTATTGTAAGGGTGAAATAGCAAAGAGTCCAACATTTTGACCGGGTATGAATTAAGATATGGCAAAATGATAGCACCCATACTCTACGAATCTGCAAGATGTAAGACGGATACAGAAAGTTTAATAGAAAGAATTATGGGATGCCATACTTCAAGCACTGCTGCCATGAATGAAGGAATAGAACTGGAGGCAATTGTAATAAAAGTATGATTCAAAACAAAATGAAGTGTACAGTAAGTAAAAGTGGACTACTTCTAAATAAAGGTATTCTGTGTCTAGTGCTTCCCAAGAAAGAAAAACCCTTCATATGTTATCGAAGTAAAGTAGTCGCAGATACAGTTGCAGCACAAGCGGCTCAAGCAAATTCAAGAAACCAGTTTTGACGCCGATGGCACACCTCTTATATGCAGTTTCGGTGAGAATAAAGATAAGGAAAATAAAAAAGTACCTATGCGCCACCTATCGTCGTCGGTCAGAGTCTTAGAGAGAACCAAAAGGTTCAAGCTACATAAACGATGGAGGAAAGTCTGCATATGAGTGTTGCTACTTAAAAACAACTGTAAACCGCCGTAAGCGAAACATTTTATTATTAAAGTTCCCTTCACAAGGAGTAAATTACCAGAGTCGAGATAATTTATGCACAAGCTATCAAAAGTTGTAATACAAAACGCTATACCCACAATGGGCACATATATAAATAGCTATAGAAATAGAATAGAAATATATATAAGTTTTATTTTCGTGATTGAAAAAACAAAATATACATAGCATAATACACAGTATGACAGTTTGTATCGTCCGTTTAGCATTTGAATAGCTGATTAACACAGCAGTCATATCACAGTTCGTACTTTGCTTGCTTATTATTTCTTATTATAGTATTAATATCACGTTCTATTACACTTATTCCATCACTTACAATTAAAATCACAGTCGACAATAAATAAGATCGCAGGTACATAAATTATTACATCACAGATCATTGCGCATCAGATGTTTACGCAAAGCTCACTTAAATCTGGCCAGCGAAGGCAAAGTCCGCACATCCTGCGGAAAGTAGTTCCATAGACTCGTACCATACACTGCAAGCGAATACAGTCCCGTATCAGTACGCGACCCCGGAACCGAAAATTAAAAAATTTTTAAAAAAGGCCGCGAGGTACTATGAAATCGTTGGTGGCTAAAAATCTAACCAAAACAAATCTTTCCGTCATAGCCAATCACTATACTTAAGAAATTAGTTGCACTCGGTTACAAACCGAAAATAAGAACTGGCTCAAACAACTCGTCATTTCTTCCAGTCGAGTACGAAGATAGAAACTCGGTTAAATCACTGAATAACTGACCTCACACCGCCGACCAGTCCATTAAGAAGAAAGCGTGAATGGAAGATGAATCCGATTGATCGAGGATCAATGGGAAGCGCAGCAGCTCTTACCCGTCGACGATCGTCGCGGCGAATCGTCAAGGGGTCAAACAGAGCTTGTATTCGCGCAGTTGACCCCGGCTACTCTCAATCACGACAGACGAGCTCTCTCCTCTGACTCATCGGCTACATTAGAGGCAAAACAATTCCCGATGCGAGTTATTGGATTAGATTTAGCCGTACAAGAGACTGTGCTGCTGTATCGAAAGACGGTATTCGAAAAGTAAAATCCACCAAGTACGAGCTCCAGCAGCGGCACAAAATCCCCGACCAAAGAAAAACAAGAGTATATATGGCCGCGAGAGAGAGCTTCATAGCCGTGAGAGAGCGCGACTCGCCCATATTTACCGAGCAATCAAGCCGAATCATTAACCCCTGGGAGCAAAAGTTAAAGCAGCGGCGGCAGCATCGTCCAGCGGCGTATATATATATATATATATATATATATATATATGTACACACAGTGAGAGAGAGAGAGAGAGAGAGAGAGAGACGCGGACTGCCGCGGACAGGAAGTCCAGCTAATCAGGGGTAGTGAGTGGCAAACAGGGGCGCGGTTGCGCGCGCGCTCGCGCGGAAAGGAATCCGAGGGGATTCATAGCGAAACATTACACACACGCGTATATGTATAATACGGCCTTCTAATTAATTTATCTAATCAGACGAGGTTATTCTATATGCCCGAGTGTCTCGTATATTTTTCGGTCTGCTCGGCGTCCTAGTGCGGCCCTCACGATTTTAATAAGCTTCGAGATGTGTAACATTGCTGTACGTTTCGTGGATTTGGAGAATCACGGAGCCGTATATCGTATGTGCAGCGATTAGATAAGCCAGATTTGACGACGCGGTGCACATTATTGCATGCGCGTGTTGCTTTTCGAATGTGCAATTATTTTTCGAGACGACCGATAATACGAGCGGTGAGCGCACTTTGGATCCAACTTGCATCAGACGCTGATAAGCCCAAAATTCAAATGTGCCCGCAACGACCGATTCAGAAGAATACATCTAGATCAATGTAAGAAGAAGAAGACGCGTTTCCCAGGAGCGACGCAGGATTCGGTGCCCTTTATCCGATTACGCTCAATTAAGGCGACAGTACAGTGGAAACGTTCGGAGCGAGATTCTAAGACTGTATTTCAATATAATAAAGCCGCGCGCGCGGCTATTATTGCTTTGCTTGGCTTGCGCGTGACTCACATTATATTGCCGCCGCCGCCGACGACGACCACTACTACGCGACGAGTCTCTAAATGGAGACAATATTGCGCGCATTATAGGTTCGAAACCGTTATAGTCGAGCGTGTGATTTAATGCAGCCACGGACTTAATGCCCCCGACGACGCGATGAGAAAGTGTCGTCGTGCAAGTTCGGGACAATGAGGATTACATATTGAGAAATTATTTGTCAATTGTGTTTCGCTCGCCAAGCGAGGGACTTTATTAAATTCAGATTTCCGGGAAATAATACGTGAGAGCGACCGCCTATTCGTCGCGGAGATAAAAAGAAAAAATTCTTGTAGAGCTCCCCTTTTTTACGACGTAAAAGATTAACCATTGCCGCGAACTAAAAGAAGGAGCTGAAGAAGAAGAAGAAGAACAATAAGAAAAGAAGGGGACCACTTCTCGGGACAGGGAATTTCCCGAGAAAATCACCCCCGCGGCGTCTCTTTGCGCGAACGCAAAGTGGAAAAGAGGGTCGAGAGGGTGGGTGAGAGAGAGAGAGAGAGAGAGAAAAAACTGCGGCAAGACACAGAGGATAATAATAAGGCTGGTAATTCGCCACTTTGACGCGCCTCGCGCGAAGGAGTAGGAGCGAAAAAGTCGCTCCTACTCTTTATCGCCTCGGCGGATGTCTCCCCGAGGCGCTCGAATATGCAATTAAAAAGCGCGCCGCTGTAAGAAGCAATGCTGTACTCCGCAAAGGAGAGGAAGGAAAAAGTGCCTCGAGCTCTGATTACAAGCTGCTGCTCTACGCGCGGCTAATTCGGGGATTCCCCTGCAATTATTTGCTTGTGTATTTTACATAAATTTCGACGAGACCGGCCGCCGTCGCCGCAGAGTCGAGGTGTGGCCACTGTACTATACCGCCTTGTTCTTTTTATGGCCTCGAGAGCTGCTATATAGCTGCTCTCGGGAAATTGTGTACACACTATATAGCTATGTAGAGTAAGGTTTTTAATGAGGGGAATTGATTAGGATGATTACGTATGCGCGTGGCTATACTTTTATTAATTTGATTTCGAGTCTTCTTTTTCCGTAGGGGGAAAGCTCGATATTGAATTAATTGTATAAGCTCCGAATACGGGCAGGCTGTAATTACGGGAGCTAAACACACGTAGAACGAACGAGTTCTCGTAAATTGGGAAAAGAAGTTTTTTTTAACAGTTAAATTTATTTGCATGAACCGATCACAATGTCTGCAAGGGGAGTGCAGGGTATATCCAAACGAGCGCGTTGCACTGAATTTCGGAACCGAAACGCGAAAGCCGCGCACACATGCTGCGCTTCGCGAGAAAGCAAATAAAAATCCCATTAGCCTCTCCTTCTCTCGGCGAAAAATCTTACATAAGTGCAAGGAGTTCAAAGCTCAGGGTTCACATGCTATCCCCCCTCCGGCGCGTCTTTCTCTCTTTCTGTCTCTCACAGGGATTACGCGGTGCATTGCGATATGGTGAGAGCCGCAGCGAGAGCGAAAAGGGATACACATGTGAAACGCTTAACGACCGAGTAAAAACTCTCTGAGTCCCTCTCTCTATCTGTCTCACTCTCTCGAGTTAGTTGTGCGGTACGCGAGCGCGAGCAGCGCTAATTTGGACGCGGAATTGCCAGAACAAACGGAACTGCATGCTGCATCCCGCCAGATGTTTCGTGAAATGAATCCCCGCGCAGCGATGCAGCTCGAGAAACATTATACGCGCGCTTATGTGTACGATATGCGTGTACACTGCGAAGAGAGAGAGAGAAAGAGTATATTTTGCTTGCGTCGAGTGTGAAAAACGCTCGACGCGATTCCTCGATGAATTACTCAGCCGCGTGAGAAGGGCTTCTTCCTGTTTTTTACGCATACTGCAGTTGGGGTTACTGATTGCTGTACGCGAGTGAGATGGTTTACTCGTTCGTGTCAAATTCGTCGCTATTTTAGCTCGATTGAATGAAAAAACCCACTTTTGCATCGACGCTTATGTAAAGCCTGACTCACTGATTCAATTATGCATGGTTAAAGCTCTAATTACTCCAGTTTCAAAAACAAACAAACAAACTGGAAAAAACAATCCAACCCAAAATTAAAAAAAAAGGAAAGAGCAAAGAATCCATCCCGAGCTAGCCGGGAAAATTCATTACCTCAGCCATCGCAGGCCAGGTCACGCTCGGACAAAGGAACAAGCTCGCGCAGTTGTTAAACCGTCCGCGAAAAGGGGCCGCAGAGAGCGGCGATATCCGAACGGCCGTGCGCGCACACATATATAACCGCGCGGTCAGTCAGAGAGTCCGGCTCAATTAGCCCTGGCCGCGCACACGTAAACGCGCTGTTTTCCTAATGCGGCGAAACCACGCCGGTTATTAACCGACGCCGCGCGAACGAGACACCTGGGAGTTGAATTCTGCCGAGAGAGAGAGAGAGAGAGAGAGAGAGAGAGATGCTCGCCACTCTCCTATACGCTGCTGTATACGTATACGCCCGGCACTGCCGCGCCGAAAGGATTGACATTGTAGCATCGCAGCCCGTGTGGAGGGAGAGATCACGCGCACCGCTGTGCGCTGCACTTGTTAGAGGCGCATCGGGATGATTCAATTATCGGGGCTACATCGTTGATTATTTGCCGAGGCGAATAACTCGTTCTCGTCCGCGCGTATACTACTATATGTGCCGCTGGAGGTTGTATAGACCCGACGCTCTGGTTATTGGCGCGAGGACACGGCTCTTGTTTTTTTTGCCGGTGTTTTTCGTATGTACTGGATTTCGCAGCTTCTAGTTCGCGACACGACAGTTTTAGGATTTTACACTCGAGTCAATCACTATACCACTCAATTCCGCGCTGCTGCTGTAATAAATGAAAAAGCGCAGCCGAGAGTTCAGCGACCCACTGAGAGAAAAAGAAAGCTCTCCCGGTCACTCTGGGCTGCTGTCCGCCTCCTCCGAAAATCCAAGCGCTCGAATCGCGAAATAAGCGCACGGGATACCACCACCGCGCGCGCGCGCGCGTATCAAGCCCGCTTATCTATAAATGTAAATCACTCTCGCGGTAGGCTCCCGTCAATTAGGACCGGCAACTAATTAGCCTCACCTCGTCCACCGGTCAGATTTTCAACAGCAGCAGCGGCAGCAGCAAAGTACAGCCGAGAGCAGTATAGCGAGCATTTGTGGGCGTGTTTCCGCCTCGAGGGATCGGCGCGCCTCTAGCTGCGCGCAATCCCCCGGAGACGCGCGTGACTTTTCACGCAGTGCGGCTATGTGTGCTCGAAAAGACGCGTAGACTCGGCCTTCGTGTGCTACTGCAGGATGTATCCTTGGACGAAGTGCCTGCCGACACGCCAACAACGTCGCCCATCCACGTGTGTGTGCATGCGGGGGAGAGATCGGCTCCAATTCGATTCAATTCCAGCGTCACTCCCTCCACTTCCCTTTTTTAGAGCCATGATCCGTTTTTCCTCCCTCGAGTACAATACGTTCTCTCTCGGATGATTTTGCTTTCCCTATGTGTGCTGGCTATGGATATGCCTCCCTCTCTCTCCCGCGAGGAGACGCTGATTATACCGGGGAGTTTTATTTTTTGGGGTGAACGGTATGCAGGTATTCGGGTAGAGTTTTTAGGGGGAGCGATCATTGTTGGGTTTTAGGAGGTTTTATCGTGATAATGACGGGGAATCGCATACGATGAGCTGTGGATTATCTTTAATCAGTTTTAACACGGGACGATCGTCGTAGGAGATAAGGATGCGTATTACAAGAGAGGTGTATTATATTTAATTAGGAAATGTCATTCCTGAGGATAGAGTAAGAGAGAGAACGACGTATTTTCATATACTAATTAAATTTTTCTGTCGCATAAAGATGATGAAAATCGTGTGTCAATCTCATTCGGCTAATGCTTTTTGTACAATATCATCTCTCACCCACGTGTTCCGACCTACTTTTACCGCACCATCAAAATCATGTAACTCGATATCAGCACGTTCGAATTTCGCAACTCAATACGATGCATCAGCCGGCGACGCGCATAAAAATTCTATTAAGCCCTCCACAACGGCTGATAAGACGTCCGCAACGTATTCATTCCAGCCGATAAATCCTGCATCCCCGACAGTTCTCGTTTGCTACAGGCTCCCCCACCTGAGTGCTGGCGCGGGAATTTCAAATCAGCCGAGATACTCAGGGCCTTTGATTTATTTCCTTATTACACGCAACGAGCTGCGCAAAAGCTCGGAGGCGGCCGGAAGAGAGAGAGAGAGAGAGAGAGAGAGAGAGAGAACGGAAGCCCAGATGAAATTTCAATGATATCGCGAAGGCTGTAGCTATAGGTATACGCGAGGAGAGAAAGGGAGGGATGAAGGCGCGCCGTCGGGGGAAAACGCAGTGCGCGCGATGAAAATGGGATTGAAAACCACTAGGCTAATCTCCGGAGCGCAGCGAGCGCACCGCAATTTGCAAACTAGATAATCCAAGAGAGGGCGTGTATAGCTGCGTTGGCCTTTTGGCGGAGCTCTGATATAAGTATTCGGTCAATTGGAGGTTTCGCTTTTTGCAAGGGAGATTTGTTTCTCGGATTAACGCCGCTGGCTAGTTTAAGCGTGTGTACAGTGCTGTTTTAGAAAAAAAAAAATTAGTGAAATTCGAAATGCAAAAAATCGCAAATCCTCGCAAAGTACGCTCCCTCCAGTCCGTAGAAAATAAACCGTCGTCCTCCCGGCCGGTCAGAGAGTTAGCGAGCTCGACAAACTTAAGGGACCGCCATTTAAATGAATGTTTAATCTCGCCCGGCCATGTTCCTACAGTCTCTCGCTATCTCTCTTTCTCTGCAGCCCAGAGACTTCCTCCCTCTCCTCGTCGTCAATTTTACCCCCCCCCCCCCCCTTTTTCCCCCCCCCCCCCCCCCCCCTCTCTCTCTCTCTCTCTCTCTCTCTCTCTCTCTCTCTCTCTCTCTCTCTCTCTCTCTCTCTCTCTCTCCCTCTCTCTCTCTCTCTCTCTCTCTCTCTCTCTTTCTACCTTTTCTCGAACGTTTTGCGGAACGTTATATCCCCGAGTGCCATTTTCTCCCTCCCTCCCTCTCTCGCTGGATAGGATAGCCGTCGCACACGGGAGAAAAAAGGGGGGACGTGAAGAGGGTCGTGGCAGTTCGCGAGAGGAAGAGAGCGAGAGAGAGAGGCAAGTAAAAAACCAATTGAGTCTGTGCACTGGCCTCCTCCTCCTACTCTCCGCTTCCTAAAGTACCTCTCGCCGACGCGGCGGAGGTATAACCGAGGGAACGAAAGCGAATCAGAGAGTGAGGGAAAAAGAGGATTAAAACCGTCAAGCTTTTATATATTATACGCGGAGCAAAGAGCTAAAAATTTATCACAGTATCCCAGTAAATCGAAAATACGCTAATCGTCCGCATACAGGATACAAGATTCTATATAAGTGTGCTCGAGAATAAAATGAAATAAAAGCGAGAATCCCAGAGCTTGCGCGAGCTGGCAAAAAAGGAAGGCACAGAGAGGAGCAGGCGCAAGGGGGAGAGGAGCGACAGCCAGAAGAAAAAGAAGATCGAGTCGACTAGCGCCGGGCGCACGTAGCCATTTAACCTCTGCATTGCAAATTCCACCCCCTTTTTGCCGTCTCCACGCTGTACACGTATACATAGAGGCCGGCGTCGTGTGCGGTGTAAGAGTACGGAGGGTGAGACGGAGACTCGAGGGTAGCTTTCTCTCTCTCTCTCTCTCTCTCTCTCTCTCGCCGCAGTGCAGGACGGGGTTATTTTAACGAAATATCTTTAAACGGGGCGCCGGCAGCAGCAGAGGAGAAAAGCAGCGCAGCAGCGAGGGTGTGTGTGTGCTACTGGTAGCAGTGGATAACGGTAGTTGAAAGGATACCTAGTTACGGAATGAGGGCTCGGCAGCAGCCCCGTTTAAGGGATTACCGACCTCCCATTATTCAAATGTATGCTAAATGCACAGGATGCGCGATAGCTTATCAAGGCCCTTAGTCGACTGACGCTACGTTCTATCGTTCCCCGCGCGCACCGAGTGAGCTTCTCTCTCTCTCTGTTTCGCGATGGAAGCTACTTTCTACCGGCGCGCGGCTATTCCATTTCCATCTATTTTCCGAGCTTCTTCCTCCTTCTTCCTCTTTTTGCCTCCGCACAGCAGCGAGATAGTTCCCGCACTTTTCCGAGCAAGCTCGACGACGCTTAATTGCGCGAGGAATTAGGAATCCGTATGTCGGAGCTTGCGACTCGGAATTCGAAAGCGCGGAAAGCTCGAAGAAAGCGGACGGGGTGACGAGTGACGGCTCGGGGTGTAGACTTCCGAAATTCAACGCGACGAGCCTCTCCCGTAAACTCGACGTAAGACGGACGAGTCGAGCGTTGAGATCATCTATTCGCGAGTAGTCATCGATCGTAAAACCACGACAAAATAAGAGCTGATGCGTCACATAAGCAAAAAAATCCTCGCGAGACACGACACACTGGGAACGAGGTGTCAATCCCGCAGCGAGGAGAGAAAGAGACACTGATGCACTGCACTCGGTCCCTTTCTCGCGTCTACGAAAGCGAGTGAAATTAGATCAGTCATTAAGAGCCGCGAGAGAGCGCGCGATTTAACGAAGATGACCTCATGCGCGCAGCGGCTACTGCAGCGGCGAATTCTCACGACAATCGGCTCGTCGACTCGCAAGTGGCGTGAATTGTCGGCAATTGTTTCCGAAATCCCGCGCAGTCTTCTCTCTCTCTCTCTCCCTCTTTCTTGGCTTGTGCACTCTGCTCTCCGCGCATGACCACTGCACTCTTATTACGACGACGGCGACGGACATCGCGATAGCGATGACGATGTGTGCAGTCGTCGAGTCGCATGTGTATCCTTCGCGCTGCTCGCTTTTAACTGAATTATCGCTTTTCAAGGTATCACGCTCTACTGCGCTGAGGATTCTGTGACGACGTCTTGGATTTTCAAGGAATTGAAATCGACCACGCATTCCAGAGGCTGTTTATTTTTTCATCCACGGAAAAATCTAGGCTTTTAAATTCGCTGTTTTTGTAGATCGAAGAGTATGCAACCCATCTCGAAACAGATTTTTTCTCAAACTCAGCTCGTCGTAAATTTGTCGCTCAGTCTCAACGAAGAACTTCCGGTCCGATCGAAGCCAATAATATAAAATAAGGCTGATGCCGATACTCGCGCAAAAAGCCGAAAGTCACACGGCGAAAGCGGCGCTGAGAGAAAGATATGCGTGAATCACTCGCTACAATTACAGCAATTACAAACTCTCTCTTGCTCTCGTACACACACACACACATGCAGGAGTCTGGCTCGCGTTCGTCGTTCCCACGACCTCGCGTTCATTCACGCGTCTCGCAAATCTTGACTCGACGTGATACTACAACTCCTCTGAGAGAGTCTTTCTCTCACTCCGTCTTTATTGATTCTCTCATTCATGAACGAAAGCGTCGCTCACGGCCGCGAGCTTTGTTTTTTTTCCTTCTCCTCGGCCGTGCGCCGACTCTTTCGGATGAGTCGACGGGTAGTTTAAAAATTGTTAAGTGGACCGCCGGCTGAATTGAGTCAATCGTCCTAAAATAAATCTCTGAAGGAGAGGCTGGCAGCAGGCTTAAAAATATCTCGTAAATAGTTTCGTTAAGGCCCTGTCTCGGCATGGCTTACACTCGCTCGTCATTGTCACTCCGGGCACACGCGCGCGCACGACGCATTGTTTACTCTGTTCGTTGCGGTACGTTGTACGCACAGCTAATCAATAAAACATCAGGCTTACTTTCCAAAGTACACACACGGAGTTCGGAAAAATTGCCACGGCACACATTCGCGCGCCCTGATCGATACATGTATACCTACACGCAGCGGGATATATCCCTCAGGCCAAACACAAAGAGCCGGGCACATATATAAGATATACGCACACACAGAGCGAGAAAGAGAGAAAGAGAAGGACTGTAGGTTATAGAAGCAGCCCCTGCGGGGAATTGACATTTGACACCTCGGACGCGTGTGTATAGACCCGGCGGCGATTGCCTGATTATGATCTCGCTAATCCAAGGTAGCTTTATCGGGGGCTTAAGACCACCCCGACGTGATTGCTCGGTATAGCTCCATTGGCAAATAAGTTGCTGCGCGGCATGTGCGACAGCGACGAGCGATCAGGAGAGCGGGAGTAGCTTTATGCTGGTTATAGGTTCTGGTGCAGGAAAAAGGTAAGCCGAGATGTACTGCGATGGTGTTGCGGATCGCTTTGTTGGCGTTATGGGTGGTTTTAAGGTGCAGTTGGGGGGCGGACCGGGATTGATATTTCTCCAGATTCTGATTGAATTGCAATCATTTTCGTGTGCAGAGTGAGTGTAAAAATGAAGTGGGCACGACAGTTGTGTTTTATTTGAGATGACTTGTCGTATTTCTTTCTGGTTTTTTGTTATATTATTATTAAAAAGCATGGAAGGGTTAGGAGACGTGTTTACAACGGTTGTAAAATGATCACCAGGAACTACTTGAAAACATCTAAGACACTATGCTTTTGCAATTTAAATTTATAAAAATCTTCGTTTCATCAACCCTTCCACACACCGGTATTATTATCAAAATAACACACAGTAAAATAATTAAACGACCAATCAACTGAAAAGAAACATTTACTCTTCGTAAAACACAACGTGCCACGCAAAAAGCCAGCTCAATATACGTTCGATTCCGTCGAGCATAAGCCCGCTCGCGCAACAACTCTATCAAGCCATACATGCGAAAATCAATTGGCCCCTCCCACTTCATAAACGCAAACCGGCTCTAAAGTGCGCAATCGAGCGCCTCGCTCGCCTGCGACCGCAATAAAAATGCAAATAATCCCTCTCTCTCTCTCTCTCTCTCTCTCGAAAATCGCGTTCGCGGTCTTCTGTATCAGC